>JAGXCT010033139.1:0-66039 GCA_022495035.1 Philopotamus ludificatus | reverse complement strand
ACACTAACTCTATTATATCTACCTAGAAAGACAATATCCTCCACAGTCCCAAAGTCACTTTTATTTATTACTTCTGACCAATTTGTTCCTACAAGACTACATCAACGAGAGATATAAAATAGATATTATTTAAGTGATATTCATATATAAAGGGTTAGTTCCGTATCAGAAGTCACTTCAAAGCACCACTGAAATGGTACTCTAGTGTATTTTTTTAAAAAAATATTTTTGACCTGCTTATCCATAAGAGGAGTATTGTTAAGAGCCAGGAACTTAATAATGATGAAGTCAAACTTAGATATATTCATATAATATTACAAGCGTGAGTATTGTTCATTTTGAGGAGGTCCTTCAAAGACAGGAGTCTCTCTTTTAACCAGAAATTAAAAAAAAATGTAATTCTGTTATTTGGGATACTAAAAAAACAGAAAAATATATTATCTCAAACAATTTTTACTGATTGATGAATTCAGTCGTTTGAGGACATAAAGACGTACTACTTAGGGTTTAATCTGATATCCGATTAAAAAAAATACACATTTTTTTATAATTTAAGAGTTGTTTACTAAAAAATCTTTTGGGTCAATACTTCTAGCCCACGGAGTGAAAAAGATTAGGAAATGTTATTTGTTTATTTTGGTATTTACAATTTTTAGTTGTATAATAACGTCTCCTTTTAATACAAACAGATCATTATTTAAGTAAATTTATAGTTGCTAATTAAATTTTGAAATAAATTGTTTTAAGCTTCTCGGTAAATGATACTCGATCGTTTCTGAAATCATGGATACATCTCTAGATGTATATTGAACAAATCAATAGCTATACACAAATTAATCAAATTGTACAACTCTTCGGTATTGTATATCGGCGTTTACAACAATAGCTTTCGAGGGATGAAAACTTACAAAGTTAGAGGAAGCAAAGTGGATGTGAGGGGGGGAAGGGCGGCGGTGGAAACCTCATTTCACAGATCGAAGCGAAAGTTTAAGTTGTTGCTCAAGTCAAAACGTGGCTTCGACAGATCGAACCGAAACTTTTAGGGCTACGGGCTAGTCGCCCTTATTTTCAGGTAGATTTTCGCTATTTGCACAAACGATTTGCGCCGATTTATTTTGCAAATTTTCGCCTAGTTCAATAACGGCATTTAGCCCATAAGACGAATTTATTGCGATGAGATTTTGCTCGTCGCTTATTACACGGGGTGGATGAAAGGTGAATTGGATATTGAAAGGGCGAAGAGACTTATATTAACTGTGATAAATTCTCTATCCAGCTTCGTCGTTTCACTGTTTGATCTCTCACGTTTGGATATAGGCGCCGGAAGGTTATTGAAAGAGTCAGATGAGCCGGAGGACAACGAGGCGTAATGAGACCGGGGAACTCGGGCAAAATATTATTACATTTAATTTCGTACTCTGCCAAAAATATATTGAATATCCAATTAAATTGAATATTAGTTACATCTCCTTCATATGCATGATTATCCGGATAAAAATAATCTTTGCTTTAATAAGATTAATATATTATTATAAAAAAATAGTACTTTATATTTAAAGTATACTTGTAAAAATTATGATATTCAATATCCATTTATTTTTAGTATGAGCCAGAAATATATGGTTTATTATAAAATATGTTATGAATATTCATAAATAAAATATTGTTGGTTATTTCACATTTTTATTTGAATATGTCTTATAGTAATGAGTGACATATTGCGCCCCTAGCGAGATCAATTGTAGCGTCATCCCCTCCAACAAAATGATCATCAGCGCCACTACCAAGATGTTCCGCGGACAGCCAACTGCTGTCTATTTACATCTAGCTGTGGGTCCACCCCCTCGTAGTGCTAGATGTAAGTACAGGGTGCGAATCGTCGGAGGCCACTATAAACCAAACTCACTCAAGGAAGTACCCGCGAGACGACATGCCAGGCTGGACACTGCGGCTTACACTCTTGAAACTAACGGACTCCTTCTACGAGGATCCTCCGTCGACGAACGGAGCGTCGTTGGGCGCTTTCTAAGTGGGTGACCCATTGTCTACTATCCGTAAGGGTTGCGCAACCTGATCCTAGTCAGCCTCCGCGTTCAGAAGATGAAAAGGGCATGCTAAGTCTGATGCAATTGTAATTGCAATCGTTGACAGCATAGCAATGATGACACACGTTGGAATTTCCTTAACTTTGGACTAAGAGATGGAGTGTGAGGAAGTATCAACCCTGCACAATTCTGTCCAAATCGCAAGCCTAGCAGTGATGGGCGTGAGGATAGTGGGGAGGGAATTGATCCCTCATTCCGTGACGTGAAACCAACGCTTCCTACAAGTTTGCATGCGGATCGGTTGTGGGTTGGCTCGCGACCTTACAGGGTCCTCCTTTCATGTGGCTCACTAAAACGGCCCTCGCATAGGGTGAGTTTGGTGTGTCCTAAGGTAGAGGCCCTCTCACTGCTCTCTTTTTGCTTCCGGCGGTTGAGACGTTGAGGTGTTCCGGCATTTCGCTACGTCATAAGATGTAGTCGCCATCTTATTGTGCTACAGACAGATCATTCAGAGATCAGACAGAGATCACCAAGCAGAAAGTACCAGAGGCTGCACGGGTCACGCACATTTCTTTTGTGTATGCTAGCCGTGCCAATCTATTGGGGACTCCAAGTTTTGGTTGTTTTTGTCGTATTTTTCTCGAATCACACTTTGTATTTTGTATTTGTCTAAAAAAGTCTGATGATTAAATAAAACCATTGTTCTTTATTATCTGCAATTGTAAAAAAAAATAATACCAATATTCGCTCGTTCGTTGCCAAGGACGCAATGTTTTTTCTCGCTTCCATCCAGTGAGATGTACCGAGTGCAAGTGAAATGTATGATATTGAAGTTCGGCGAGAATCATGAATAACTACGCAATGTTTGAAAAAATGTTAAAATATGAACGAAGAGTTTATCAATACTTTGACTTGAAATGCTTGGGGTTTCTGAGGGACCCCCTTCAGACAATCTGGTTGTTTTCGCGCCACCATGGGTTAACCTAAAAGCTGTCTATAAATGTGTCCATGTGTTTGCATTTCTAATACCGGTGATAGTTAAGGCACGCCATGGTTCTAGTCACGAATCCTTCTATAATATTTGATCATTTTTATGTTGATAGAGTTTTTTAAAGACATTATTAAATAAAACTGAAGTCAAATTGACGCATTTGTTTTTTGTGTTATGCATACCTTTTCTTAAAACCTGTAGACTGATTGGGTATTTATTTTATTATTGGCTGTCATATGAGTTTCACCTGTTGAGAAACAATGTTAAAAACTATAACGGACGATAAGGATGACATTTTATTGAGTTGATAAAATCTTTGAAATCTTTGAGAAGTGTTTCGAAGATTATAAATAGTGCAACCATAAATGTATGCTGGGATTTTTCATGAATAATTTAAGGTTTTTAAAACAATGTATAGGATTTTTGATTAAATCTTTTTAAAATCATATATCTATCATTATTAGTTCTCATACATATTTTTAATAAAAATCTTATGTTAACCGTGCTACATTTTCGTTCCTGCGACCAATACCAATTTTTTCGCATTAGTCCAGTTATTAGTATTCGGTAATGGCTATTGGGTATCGTTTTCTGTGTTGCTGCTAAACACAATAGTTTTTATTGACATTCTATTCCCTTGGGTTCTATCTTTATTACAGTTTGGGGAGAATTGTTCATTGTAAATCGAAACTACGGCCTACGACCTTTTTTTTGTATTACCTCCAGATTATAAGTAATAATAGGAGACGAATCGAAAGGTCGTATCGCTTTCAGAGAATTATTTTCTAATTAATAACATGAAAAAAAACACTGCAACCCAAAGCATGGCATGATAAATCAATTTTCGTTATTTATTCCGTGCCCTTTTGATGTTTGATTATTTTTCGTTCGGATTACTACGTCGTATATACGTCTGCAGGAAATTGAAAATATGGTTCAATGGTCATTGAATCACGTTTTTTTTATTTTATGTAAATATTTGAAAAATATAATATGTGGGGGTGATTGTAGGGGGGGGGGGATGCGATCAGTTTTGAGGGTGCAAACAGCTTTCCGAGCTATTAACGGGAGGCTTATAAGGATTTTATTGACTTAGCTCGGGAAGAAGGAAGGCGAAGACAAAAGCTCCGGTTACTGCCGGGAATAATAATCCTAGCCAGCCTCCAGATATATGTCGGATATATAGGAAAATTCCCATTTTCATTTCGGCGCGCGGAAAATGAATATTTCCCGCCCGTGGGTAATCGATATGCGATGGTAACGATATACCCACGTGAAAAATCAAATTTCTTTTTTTTTGTTCCTGATGAGGGCCTTTTGAGCCACCCCCTATTTGCCGGTATCAACTTTTATGTAAGGGATCCAGCGCGTATGTGCGGTAATTGAATGTTTCGAGTAAAAGTTCATTGGTTTTTTTCCTTTAAATTGTTTTTTTCCTGTGGAAAATGCGGGACATTTTAAAATTTGTTTCATTACATCAAGTGATTTGAGTAAACTTTAGTGTCCTATATGCTAAAGAATTTTAATGAGTACGCACTATCCTGGTATTTACGGGTGTTGCGGAAAACATAGCGCAACATTTTAGTGCCCTTTTGATAAATGCCAGTAATATGTAATTTAAACCTAATGTTATGCCTAAATGTTATTTCCTAATGTGTCCTGCATTGAATTATATTAAATTTGTATTGTCATTATTTTCTTCTAGAAAAATATATATAAGAGAGGGTAAATTTTATTTAGATAAAAAAAAGCTGCTGATTCAAAATAAAATTAATTTTCATCAACTCTTCTTCAGATTAGGTCCGCATTAAATAATTTAGGCTTCACAATATAATATCTTAGTAAAAGTATCTAATAAAAATTAAATATTATTCTAAACAAGTTATAAATTCACCATGTAATAATACAAAATCACCAGCAGTTGCAACATCTCTTTATTTTTTCTACTTTAAATATAACAAAAAAAATCCTCAATATCTTCCAATAATAATCTAAAATACCATTCAGTAAAAGTAACATAATTCAAAAAAAGAAAGATAACGTCATATATCAGACCCCTCTTTATCGACATCACTGATCATTCAAATTGTAAATTTTAATAAAATTAGAATAACTATTTATTTTTTATTTATTGTATTATTTTTCTTGCTTTTGTTTTATGACCATTTGTTTTATCTTTCATATATATGAAATATATAGATTTAACGTTGATGTTTAAAATTCTTGTTATTTTATTATGTTTAAATGATATTTTAAAAAGTCATCAAAAAAAAATTTTTTTAGATGAGTTTTTCCAAAAAATAGTATATTTATTTATTAAAGTAAAAATTACTGTATTTTTTCCAATTCTGAGAAATAAAATACTTTTATATAGTTTTTCAGACATATTTAATGCTGATATAGATTTTTTTTAAATAATACCTTATTATAATAAGTTTAGATTTTTATTAACTATTTATTTATCCGAATAATTTTCTGTAATAAAATTTAAAAAAATAGAAAAACTACAAGATTCTTTAGTTGAAAAATATACTATAGCAATCATAGGATATTTTTGTAAAAATAAATTATAGACAATGGAAAGAAACTCAATATCCAAAACGTGTGAACAAAAACTGTACAGTTTTAAAGAAGAATGATTCAGAAGAGATCTTAGAGAAATAGGAAATAGAAATACTACATACAGTGAAACCGGGTTTTTACGTTTTTGAGGGAAATGATAACAAAATATAATTAGAGGAAAAACGGTGTTAGAAACGGGGTACGAAAATAAATTGCGATTGTACAAATTAGGCGGGCAATACCTGACTCGTAAAAACGGAATTTCACTGTATATTTATTATTTATTGAAAAGAACATGCATAATGAAATATATGCAACAATTTATTAATTAATTTCATTAGGTAAATTATTAAATTATTAGACTACGGTGGATAAATGGCATAATATAAAAAATCCAGAGCGTCATTCACTCAAATAAAGATTCAATGATGCGATGTGAATGAGTCTCTTGCGCTAAAATTCCTCCAGTGTCAAACAACGTCACTGGTCATCTAAATATTAATTCAGTTGGATTAAAATTTAATTTTATTCGTTTTATAATTATTTATTCAACGAAGGATATATGACAATTAATTAATTAATTCCATCGCGCCAACTAACTACTTAAATATTTTTATAAAACATATAAATAAATAATTGCCTGAATTTTATAGTTTTCGTCGGACACCTATCCGACTACTAACTTAGCTCAGTCGCGGTCATCTTACATTATCGAAATAATATAGATGGAACCTACAAGCTAGAACACTGATGGATTGTACCTGAGGCTCTAATAATTCTGATATTTTATTTAGATCATATTAAAATGTTATTAATATTTTCTTAGATTTACAAAAATATAGCTGGAATGTTGATTTGAGTCGTTGATTTTGCAGGAATTACACGATCTACAATGTCTTTATCTATTAAAGAGTCGATTATTATAGGCACGTGCGTAGTATCGGCACATAATTAATTTGGCACTTTCGCCGCTTACACGTTTACGGGCAGATTGTAAAGGCGCACCAACATTGATTTAGTGGGTCGACTTGTTCCCGATAATTAATGGTGTATCGCAGTGTTTTGTTTATAAACGATCAGTGCGAATTTAAGCAGGTGGTGGGCGAGAGAGGGGTTCGCGACATTAACCGAGTTTGCAAATAAATTAATCACAAAGGTTGTAAAATTAATTGGGAGCCGGGGTCTGCGACGACAACGCGACAATAAGGCATTTAATTAATTGTGCAGCGCTACATAGGTGTATCGGTAATTAGCGCTACGCCATGAATTATTCCCGAATCGGGATAATATTGTTGTACATGTTAATGTGACGCAAACGATGATTTGTTTAATTCGTTGCCGCTGCCAAACATTGAATTATCGATGCGGCCGCTGATGAATTATGCCGGCAATGTTTTAATTATCGCCGAATTATGCAAATTATCCACCGCGCCGAAATTCACCTGTAATATTTGCCGACTTTGTTATCAGACGGCACGAAATTCTCAATTTAGACGACTACATATAGACACGATTGTCAATGTTTTACGATTTTGGAATGAGTTGGTCCAAAACATATGTAAATTTAATTATAAAAAAAAGTATTCATACAAACTATAATATATTAGGGGTACCAAAAAGTAATCCATTTTCTGAAGGCCACAGCGGAAACCGATCCTCGTCTAAGTATTGAGTAATTATCCCAAAAACTGCATGCTTCGTGGTCAACAGTGCAATATCACTTAAAAAAAATCGACAAACATGTGTGTTTGGATTCCTCATGAGCTCTCCGAAATGAACAACAAGGAGGTGCGGGATTCAAAATGCAACTCTTTGTTGCTTCGAGACATAAAGTTCAAAAATATTTGGACAGAGTTGTAACCAGCGATGAAAAATGGATAGTGTAAGATAACGTTACTTGAAAAAAACAATGGCTTTCGAAGAAGGATGTATCTGTCCCCAACCCTAGGCCTGGTTTTACCCTTCGCAATGTGCTTTTGTGTATCTGGTGGTATGTTCGAGAAATTATCCATTACGAATTGTTGAGACCAGAAAATACGGTAAATGCAGAGCTCTATTGTCAACAACTCGAAAGATTGAATAAAAAATTGATAACGAAACGTCCAAGTTTGGTTAATAAAAAGGGAGTGATTCTGTAAACGCCCTCACAGTGACCCGAAAAAAAATTATGGATTTAAATTTTAAAGTGTTAAAGCATCCTTCATATTCGCCAGACCTTGCCCCATCTAATTTATATCTATGTAAATCGATGGAACACTCGCTAAGGGACAAAAAAATTAAAAAAAAATGCAAGATGTCGAGAATAGCTTAAATATCTATTTTGACTCAAAACCTGAAAGTTTTTATAGAAGAGGAATTGAAAAGTTGCCTGAAAGATGGCAAACAGTCATAGATAACGATGTAGATTATATAATATAACATTTAATGTTAAAAAAGTGGATTAATTTTGGGTACCCCTAATATTAATTAAACATGGGATAATTATTAATTAAGTTATCTTTAATTAAACTAGATGAAAATTCGGGAAAATTAACGAAAAACTTGTGAAAAAGTGTTTTATCATGGCATGTAAATACTAGTATATTGGGCGGCTCTGACAATTTTCTGATAAATTCGTCTGAGTTTTCCATAACATATAATAGGGGGATCAAATAATAAACAAATCTTAAATAATAATTAACAAAATAATTTCCATCATATTCTAACTTTTTTGTCAGTGTAAAGGCAGTTGTTCGATTTCCTTTTTTAAAAAAGTCTTTCGATTTTTCATTGAAAAACTTTTCCATGTGCGCTTTTACTTCTCCAACATTATTATTTTTTACCACTTAATATCTGCTCTAACGATTTGATTAGGTGGCAAGTCGACGGCGTGAGATTCGGTGAATAGGGTGGATGAGTTTAAAGTTCCAATCCAAGCTTCCTTATCTTCCTGTGTTGTATTTGTAGCGTAAGGTCTAATAGTGTCGAAGGATCCTTTTTTGTTATATATCAAAACAGCTCGTTTTTTATGATCTCTTGTTTCATTCGCTCGAGTTCTCCACAATACACGTCGCTAAAGCAATTCAGTGCTATAATCTCCAGAAACATCCCTCTACACACCAACACGAACATTCTTTAATGTTATTGATGGTCGAGGGGTTGGAACAGTTACTTCTCCGGAAGAAAGCTATTTTGTTTTTTTGATACAGGATTATTGCATAGCACCTACTTCTCTTCTCCAGTTACAATTCACCGCAAAAACGGATCGGCTTCATACCGAGACAAAAGAGACGTGCAGATGGCACAACGGGCCGTTGATCGAGCAATTCCGTCTATTCATGAGGAACCCAAATTAATTGCCTGTACAATTTTCCTATGCAACGAAGATGATCCTGAACTGAAAACCGTAAACAACTAATCTGTGATGATAATTCCTCAGTTGTTTGACTAGGATCTGAATCCAACATCGCCTTCAGGATATCATAATCTAATTTTTGGGGTCATCCTTTTCGTACGACATCTTTGAGATTTAGATTTCTATTTATAAACTTTTTAAACCACCATACTTGTTAATTTTCAGAATATCTCGTAAATATCGGTAATTTTTTCACATCTTCTTTTGCTTTAATTCCTTGATCAAACAAAAATAACATACAATGACGTTAGAGTGCTTATTTTATTGTTGACTTTGACATCTTTTCACCTTGATTGAAAAAAAAAATAATCGTAAAATAAAATTTACAGTCATAGCTTTAACTTAATAATAAAACTTACATATTTACAGGACCGTGTCTTTACACAAACTAACTGTGAATGAGATCATGGTCGAAATTTTCATTAATTATAAATATCATGTTTAATTAAAGATAATGATAAACATCTAGAAAGAAATCATACCTGAAAAAAAGGCATATGTTTTCTAGAAATTATTTATATTTGAATAAATCACACAGTTGACATATAAATAATAATTTAATTGAAAGCTTCATAAAAATAATTTTAATTTATATGACATAAATTTAAATTTATTAATTGTATGTTTAAAGTGTATTCGTATCAGAAATACATATAAAATTTTAACTGTTATAAAATTATAACTGTTATAAAACTGAATAAAATTGGCAATTAAAAATTTAAAAATATTATTTGTATTCATACCATATATTATTAGGCGTGTAATGAATCTGTTTGATGTGAAACAATATATTATATTCACAATGAAAGTGCTCACACTTTCTAAAATTCATTAAAAAAAGTTTTAATTAATCTGGTTGTGATATTTTCTTCTATGACCGCATCCCATGATTAAATCCCGAAAATAAAATTTAAATTCGTAGAATTTTATCTGGAATGTTCGTTATTTTTTCTATTATACTTTTCTTTTAATTATAATTATATTATGCATATACATGATAATATATTCGATATCATGTGACACAATTTTTATTTGTTGACACGACATTATGCCATCACCCGGCTTGTTGTCATGCAACAGCCACTCGACACGTTCGCTGGCGAATTATCAGAGTTTTCTCGACTAAGTTGGTTAGCTGGAAAACCTTGCTGGAAAACATATTACTTATTCCGGTGCTCTAATGCGACAGCTACAATATTATAAGTAACGATCCGCGGTGTTGTGCCAAAAACGAGATGACGAAGGATGCTTGAGAACGTATTCGGCACGTAATGAAATTTAATTAATTAGATTTAAATGCGTGTATGTGTGCTAATTCAGTTAAATACAATTAAACAGAGTATACTTCGATCGCGAGATATCCTGATCGAATCTAAACCTCGAAATAGTTTCACGTGATGACACGCGACCCCTTTCCCGTTTCATTTAATATATAAATCTGAAATAGACTTATGGCAGACTTTAATGTCATATGGCTGAAAACAAATACAGAGGCGGCAAGTCCCCTTGTTCCTTACGTTCCAGTAATTTCGCATACACAAACAAGTGGCGTTAAAGCGAGTCAGGTGAGAGACCCGGCCTAACTTTCCGGCGCGCCAGATTTCAGACTCACTCTGCGTTGTTTACCGAAAAATCGGTAAACACAAAGGAAAACAAACAAATTGAAAGAAACTGTTCTCAAAATATTTTGTTTATATCAGCAGAGGCCAAAATTCGCTCGTGTGCTTTATTTTGTGGAGCAAAGTACTTCTGCGACGTTGCGGAAACAATGAAAATATAAAAATTGAGTGTTCGGTCGTTGCCTGTGCGCAAACTTCCGTTACAGAGTTGCGTGGCCGTATTTGCATTTGGCAATGTATGTATTTGCGTCGTATTTTATTTCTATTTTTATAGAATATCTTCGAATTAATAACAAAAAAATAGTAATTTATTTGCATAAATATAATTTTCAGTACAATACAGTCAACATCGCCTAAAAAAAGGCATGGAACTCATAGAAATTCAAATGATATTTTCCGTTTTATTAAAAACGGCGTAAATTAAGACATTGATTTCATATTAAATTCGAAGATGCGTTCTAAAAATTCACAGTTTGTTATATAAAAAAATATTTATTCAAAATTAAAGAAGGCACATGTATATCATTTTTATTTTAATCTACAAACCCTTCTCCTCCCAATGATTTTGACAAATGTATAATTTCTGAAAATTCATCATTACTGGATGTAACGACAATATCTTTTGCAACCACTCTCCAGTCATATCTGTCCCCAACAAGCGTTTAAGGTTGTTGGTCTAATTTCTTTGTAAGCCAAACCAACGTGCTTTACACAATCTGAAATTGTGAATTTTTTCCACATTTCTGGGACTGTTGAAGATTTATCTATTTTATTTATTTTTATTTTTGTATTGGTATTTTTTTATAATCTTCATTGCTTCACCTTCATTGCTCGAGGATTTATAACATGTTTGATTAATAGTGGTTTCATCATTTGATCTCCAGAAGCATTGCAACAGAATAATAATGTCGCGAATTTTTACTGCATTAAAACCACTTGCTGTTTTTTCAGACATCGCCAACTAGGCATTCGTTCTACTAGGCATTTTTTTTCAGTTTAGTTCAGTTTCATCAGTATTGAATACTTGATCAGCAGTGTATGATTTTTTTCGATAGTTTGCTTAAATATTGATAGACATTTCTTTGCTCCGTTCTCGTCACCAGATGCCAATTCGCCTTGAATCTTAAGTTTATGAAATGAGTGTATTTTTTAAATCATTCAAACCACCCCTTACTAACAGGGAAATTACATGTTTCTTCAGTAGTAGATAATGATTTAACCTGTTCTTTAATGATGTTATATATTCTTATAGCTTTATGCTTTATTAAATTGCTATCAATAGGAATTATTTTTTGCATATTTAAAAAAAACATTTTTCTTGACCGCTTTGACGTAAAACCGCGTAAAAAAAGTACAGCGTATATCGAGGATGACTGTACTTCAACGGCACTATCATCGATTCCTGGTTTAAAAGCTGTCACGATTTGATTATAGTTACTATCAATCTGTTCTGAACACAAACTTATTTTTTATCCAGTCTAAAAATTAGACACCTTTTTTTATCACCTTGACCAGTGGTCGCCAAACTCAATAAGGGTGTGAGCTACTTTGGGAAATTTAAAATGTCTGCTGGCTACTTATACATATCGCCTGATGGGTTTATTTTCTTTCAAAATTTTAACACTTTTTTATATCACAATAAAAAAAATAGTTTTATTAATGATTAAACAATTTTTTTAAATATTGAAAATATCTTTTTTTTTTTAAATATTTATAAAGGATTGTGATTTAAAAAAATGTAATAACACTTTATGAGCCGTTCACGTCTTTTGGAGTGATTTTGTAGCCAAGCGTTATGAGCCGTTCACGCCTTTTGGCGTGAGGGCCATACCCCCACTTGGCATTTTTTTTTCTGATAACGATGCACAATGTAATTCTACTATTTGACCACAGATGGATACACGTGCATGTTAGCTTGGATTATCATTACATGAAAACATGCGGGCCCCAGACTAGGTTTGATGTAAAACCTTGTGGCTCATAAAGTGTTGAAATGTGCGAAATGATGCGTATGAAAATAATACATAATAATAATAATATAAACCAGCGGTCGCCAAAACCTCGCGGACAACTAAATCCATAATTTAAATCCTCCGGACGATAACCAGTGCCATGGCTTGTGGTTAACATACATATTATTACGATAATGTAAGCTAACCGCAACAGAGTCAAGTTAGTGATAGGTTAATCCTCTCAAAAAAAATCTTTATGATACTGGCCTATGTAAGTGTAAAGTAATGTAAGTAATATATGTAAGAGGCCCATTACACCCACACGTTTATTAAAATATTGTGTAGAGGGATTGGAATTAATTAATTTATTGCTATCTATCGTTCGTTGAATAAATAAATAATAAATAAATGATATATACTTAAAATCAACTGAACTGATATTAATTTTAATAATTGTCAAGACTTGTAGTTAACACAAAATCAATGATTTCTGGGAATTCTTTATGACACTGGGGAAATGTAAGTGTGAGAGACTTATTCCCCTTGCGTCTTTAGAATCTTTATCGACTCTTTATATAGGTGAGTGACGCTTTGGATATTCTTTCAAGACATCCATTAATTGTAGTCAAATAAATAAATAACATATTGCATGCTATAAGCTATGACACTGGTGAATATTATTCTTTTTTATTTCTTAATATTTTTAATTATTTATTTAATCAAGGTCATATAGTTTATTAGCTAAGACAAGACAACTGTGTATCATCATAGTTGCAGGATGATATGAGTTCTATTTATCAATTATTATTAATATTACATTTTTATAAATTTATCTTCTGTATATTTTAGAAATCATAAAAAATTACAGAAAAAAGATATATGTATTGTAAAAGTGGTAAAAGGGTTAAATGTATGACCTTATTTAAAAATATTTTCTCTGAAAAAAAATATATAATGTATAGTGTTAATCTGAAAATATATCATGGATAATATGAAAACCCGTTGTTCGTCCCGGATTTATTTATATGATTTATGGATTTGATTTCGTATAAAATTTAACATAGAATGTATTTAAAATATTTTCATTTACCTAATTAAATATAGAATATGGCCAAATAATAATATTATTATAATATATTAAAAAATTGTATAATTACGATTTTTTGTATTTATTTAAACTGGTATCTGAATTTTTTTTATCATATAGTCATTTAATCATAAATTAAGCTGAATAATTTCAGCTCTCCCTTTCATCCCCGGCCAGAAATCATGTCAAAATTTCTTTTGTAACTAAAACACTAGATTGTATCCGGAACAGCCCCTTTTTTACGATGATGTTTCCATTACGAAGATGAGGTTTGGTGTCTGATATGGTATGACGCCCCGTATTGTTCATGTATATTTTATGGCGGCCTTTGAATAAAGGTTTACGCTATGGCCATAACCAGAGTGATATCGTAAATTTATATTCACAGCTGAAATAAATGCAGACTAGTCTGAAAAATATTTTTATAGGCAGCCCACCCTCCTCCGGTAGCGGTGCGATTGCTGATTTTTATTGTAATTGGAATTACGAAATTCGCACCAGAAATGTTTGCACAAATATTTGTCGGGGGAAGTACGGCCCGGGGCTCCGGGCCTAATGTAACTGAAAAATCAATGGCCAGAATATTCTGTTAAATCATGAAATAAAATTTGAAAAACGACCCGGCCATCCACAAGTGTAACTGCCGATCGTTTTTCAGAGAAACGGAATAAAAAACCTCATATACACTTTTTGTGATCGAAGTGAAATTTAAGCCAACAACTGTTCACGTGAATAGGCAGTTTCAGCGCTGAAATTTAATAAAACAATATTGAAAATATATGTAGAACTATTTGATTGATAGATGATATACGATAAATCATGAATAGGCGTGTATAATATGTGTGAAATATGTATACGAGCTAAATACATATCGTAAACAGCATATGCACGTTTTGCAATATTTTTTTATGATATAATAAAAATACTTATTATTTTTCCAAGTATAAAATTCATTACAGTTTCTTGTATGACGACAAACAAATAATTATTCATAAAATGTTTGACCGCAGATATAATTTTCTTAGTATTTGAATTATAAAATTAAATATTTTTTATCTCAAATGAATTTCCAACGACCACATAATTCATTAAGTTCCATAATTGTACATTATTAATAAGGAAGTACGGACTCAATGATTAAAAATTAAAATTTAGCTACTAATTTAGCATATATTGCTCATTTTTTTCAGGAAATTTGCATTAAAAATACATATTACGAATTATTATCAATAATTACGAATATTCGGTTAAAGTATACATAAACGATTTTCTAATATAATATTCGAATAATAAGTTGCTATACTCCAAAAAAGTGTCAACATGAGTCAGTACTTTTAATACGATGGATAAATGATTTTTATTCACTTTCATCCCTTTTTTTCTCTTGGATGACTGAAGAGTGATTAAAAATAATATGGATCGTATTCTTTTACTCCTAAATGTTTTCCGTATTTAAATTTTCATTTTAAATGACATATGCATTTGCCATTAGCTCACATATTTCAGACGTTTCACTTGTCTCGTACTCGTTAGATGCCAAAAAAATCTTTCAATTTCTCGTACAATTTTCTTCTACGATCCAACAAGTGTTACCGACTCTATTTTTGCGTTTTTAGTGTCGTAATTTTTTCCCAGAATTTATTTATGTCATCATCTTTGTTAGAAAGCGTTTTAAGGAGCCTAGTATATCAGCTTTCGATGCTTTTGATATCGTGGTGGATGATTTTAGTCAGCTTTATGCTAGCGTCAGTTAACGCACATCTAAGCAAGGATTCTATAGTCTGCACCTCTCTGCAGTCTCAGGTCGCAGTTTCATTTGTGGGGCCCCACTTCCTCATTGTTTCCCTTATCCTTGCGATGTCCATTCGGAGTCTGTTAAGCGTCTTCCACTGCATATATAGGGCAGGGATGGGCTTGGTGGAATCGTCTCTGATGGCTGCAGGTCGAACTGTACGCAATCGGCTTGTTTTCTCCACCTTTTGACTCGTTCTCTAGATAGGCTCTAGGAAAAGGAATATCCGAACATAAGGTGTCTTGTATCCTGCGTTTGGCAGGTCTACTGAACGTCGGTTGTCACAGTTCTGCTTGTAAGAGGATATCTTAATGAGAATCTTCCAAACAGACGGCTTAAACTACGCGGTCCGATAGAATACCCTGTCCGTTTCACAGACCTGATGGCACTAGACTTTTTATTATGAGATACCTTAAAGATAAAATCTACGTCTGTGAATTAATAGCCCACTGTTTTTTAGTAATGTTTTGTCCCGAATTGAATTTTGAAATGAATCACTAATTAATTATAGAATATAGCTTTTATTTTATTAAAATATTATTTTTGAGATTATTTATAAAATATGTTAACTTATTGCAATCCAAGTTATGCAAAACTCAATTTTACTATCATGGGCGCAATGGCCCTATTGTAGAGCCATGGCCTCATCCAAAATCCTTGTCCATGTTATTCGGTCTGTCGACACGTCACTCCATCTTTCGGTAAGTTTCAATGATACAGTGTCCTTTTCTATACAGTCCAACCATCTCAGCCTTGGTCTCTCTTTCCTCTAGGGACAGGAAGGCTTGTTAATCATAAACCCTTACATCGGCAGACTCTCTGGCATCCTGGACACGTGACTGGCCCACTGGAGTCATGCCACTCTGATGACATCTGTGACCGGTATATCCTTGTATAATCAATGATCGCATTATCTGCCATTTCTCGACGCCAAATACGTCTCTAAATATTCGTCTCAAAATCCTCAGCCTTGGTCTTCCTTTTCTTCGAGGACAGAAAGGCTTGTTAACCATAAGCCTTTTCGGCGGCTGACTGTCCCGCATCCTTGACACGTGACCGACCCACCGGGGTCTGGCCACTCTGACGACAACGGTGACCGGTATATCCTTGTATAGTCGCTACAGTGTCTCGTTTTTTCGGATACACCATTCCCTATTGTTGAATACGGCTCCAAATATTCGTCTAAGAATTCTTATCACAAGGATGTCCAGTTGTCGCTCGTCTTGTTTTCGTCCACCATTCAAACCCGTATGTTAGGACAGACCAGATGAAGGTCGTGTAGACCTTAACTTTGGTTTTACTCGAGATGAATCTCGACTGTAGATGCTGTTGAAATTCAAAGTAGCACTGGTTTGCTAGAATGGTGCTAGAATGGTTCTTCATCATACTTCCAAATTAGTTTCATTATTGTAAGTCGAGATATATGAATTCCTGGACGGGCTCGAAACTGTACTCATCGAATCCCAGGGGTTCAAGGATTCGTCCTTGGCATATGGGGATGTATTTTGTATTGGTCTCATTATTCTTCAGTTCCATGTCCATTGCCACTCTCATTATTCGCTGGCATGTATCATTATGAGCTGGCTGAGATCTGGCTACAATGTCTCCGTATAGACAATAAGCTGTACCGGTTTATTAAGTAATATTGCCTTGTTGTTGTTTCCTTGCTGGAGTATCTTAATACACCATTCGAATGCTATCTTAGCCAAAATTATTATTAGTCTTCTAAAAAAGTTCTAATCAGTGCTTTTTGTATTTCTATTTATACTTATAGGATAAAGCAAATGCTGTTCTACATTATCTAAAAGTGTTGATTGTTACCTGTCTGTTAAAGACATTCTAATAATGAATGTATTAATTTGATTAAATGATACATTTTTAATACATAACATTTTTTATCAATGGAACAATCTTTATAAATGAATTGGACTTATTTAATAGTTTATTTTTAATATTCTATTTCTTGACATAATAAAATTAAAAAATCACGTACCTTGACTATAGCTTACATCTAAATTGTTTTTTGTATTTTTCAAAATATTTAGTGAGATCTAGACGTCACTTTGACAGACGCCTGTCACGGCTAGGCACTCTGTCACATCCCCCAGTTAAAATATTTATACATTGTCGGTAATTGTGCGTAGAGACGCTCTCTCCATGCCGAGTTAATATGCGGTAACCGAACGTCTTGGCTGAAGCTTTCATATTTAACCGAGCCTGCCCGCCTATATATTCAGCGTTGCGTACGACGAAGGTACTGTGTATGCGGAAATTTTGGAATTTACGGTCTAAAACTTGCGGCTAGAAATGATAGTCCAAATTGAGGCCGGGAACAGCGCTGCGATACGGTCAACCGACTTCGAAAACATTTTCATTGGACCACTGTAAGATGCGGCGTATTAAATTCGCCGTGGACGTCCTTGGTGTAAGGACATTTCGTATTATTTATGAATGGGTAGTCGGCTGTGGGATCCTTTTGTATCAGGCGTATTTGCGCTTGAGTTTCGGTTAATTGCAAAGTTTCACTATACGGGACAGGGACGTACCGAATTATTATCGCAATTTGCGTCATGCGATGCCGCTGCAGAAAATTACGATAATGGCGTATTAAATAGTTTCGTGCGTTATGAATAAACGTTATGACGAATAACCAAGTGCTAACGGCGACGGTACACGGGAATGTGCTCAGAGGCATTACAGGATCTGACAATGTCACACGTGCCTTCGGTTATTGTGTAATTTGTAGTAAAACAAGACTTTATTACGGCTCGTAATAACGAATGTTAGTGTGAGTCGTAAAACATACGTGCCACACACGCCTAATGCTCACGTGCCATATTTAAGATGAGTCCTGAAAAATATTGAGATGACTTGACATTGTAGCGCCACGATTGAAATCGGATCGTAAAAGCTCTGTACGCAATGAAAGCTGCAATTTTTATTGCGATAGTGTTAAATTTATCTACTAGGCGTAGTGTGGATATTCCAAAATGCCTGTTTCGTGATAGGAAAACCGCACAAAAGACATAAATTAATATCTACGAGACCGCTCGCTTTGTATTAATTTGGCAATATGCTGCCGAAACCCGATTTGTTGGTGGATGTCGGTACGTTGTCAAAGCGAGGTTGGTTATGTGGTTATGGATACATACTCGAAATAATTAAAACATGCGTGTAATATGTTCAATGATTGAGAAGCCTAAAATCTAACTCTATGTATTTATTGTATGTATGTAATAAAATAGCTACGCAAGGATACTCTTGCAATAAATATGATTTTCTTTTGAATATACCATTATATGGTCCAGACGAATTTTCATTTTCATAACCAGTGTTATGGCTTGTAGGTAACATGCATATACTTCGATAATGCAAGTTAACCGCGACTGAGCTAAGTTAGTAGTTAGATAGGTGTCTGACAAAAACTATGAATTCAGGGAATTATTTAGGGAACATCTCCGCATGTTTTATAAAATAATATTTATGTGGGTAGTTTGGCGCGTTGGAATTAATTAATTTAATGCCATCTATCCTCCATTCAATAAACAATTATAAAGCAAATAATATTAATTTCAATTCAACTGAAATAATATTAATAATTAACCTTGGACACTTGGGGGAATATTAGTATGAGAGAATCATTCCCGTTGAATCTTCATAGTCTTTAGAATGTTTATAAAATCTTTATATAGATGAATGGCGCTTTGGAATCTATCTGTTATGCCATTCATCCATCGTAGTCAAATAAAATAAAAAAATAAATATTATACCATTACCGTACCATTATGTACTTATCTTTAGTCCTCGTTTAGCTATTCTATGTTATATTAATCGAAATCCAAGCATAATGCAACTTTTTGAGGGAATCTCTAATTGTTGAGGTGATTTTAATAATTTAAAAAAAAATTCTCAAACACAGAAGTATTAGGAGTTTAATCATTTAATATCGATTTTCTTATCATACACATCTTTGATGACTGAAAACTATTTCTTTTCTATCGTATAACTCTGACTTGGATCATTTGTTTAGAATTTAAATGGATCTTTATTATAGATCTGTGCAATACCGTTTAAATAAAAAACATGTATCTTTTATCCAAACCTATCTATTATATTTTGTATTTAAATTATGTTGATACTTATTATATTAATAATAATTATATCAATAATGAACATTTATTTCAACTTAAATTATATTTTCACTACAAAAAAACTGTTAATACCACAAACATGCCCTGGGAGGGCAAACCTTAAACTATTCTTCGACAAATGGTCTAGTTTCGATACTTTTGCTCCTCTTTCTACTTTCTAGGGGACCCTCTCTTTGAGGATGTCTTTTCCATGATTAAAGGATTGTTATTGCACAACAACGTCAATAATCACTAAACAAATCAAACTCCAAACGAAATGTTTTACGTAATATGATGTGATCTAAAAAGTCCAAAACAAATTTGTTTTATATTCTTGACCTCCAATATGCTCTGAGAAGGAAAACCCTAAACTGTTGACCGCTACATAGTCTAGTTTTGATATTTTTGCTCTTCTTTCTTTCTAGTTCTATTGTTGCACAAGATTAATAATTATTTGCGGCTCGTGACTTTTGACTTATCATAAGCCGATAATGTCTAGAGAAGAAGTAAATTAATACCGAGGCAAACTCGCTCCTACTTACCTGTACACAGTCAGGAGGGTACAATCCGATACCAATGGTGGTAGATGATACACGTCCGATGCCAGCAACGGTCAAGAGAGAGTAAACTCTTCACAAAAACCTCATATTAAGACGGCATAGGTCTTCGTGGTATGGATACAAAAGGGGCGTTTTGACTTCACGTGTGAGACTTAATTTCTTTGGCCTCAATTACCATTCGACAGTCTAAGAGCGTATAGCTCAGCGAGTGTATTATTTGCATATCGAAAAGGGGTCAATTTGATTTGCAAAAGGTGTATTAGATATGAAAAGTGTGTATTTGATTTGCAAAAGGGTGTATTTGACGTCGAAAACATGTATAAAATAAATTATTATTTTTAAATAATATTGAATTCCAAATTTTAATAATTTAGAATTTTTTAATTATTCTGTGTGTATGTATGTATTTTAATTCCTTTATTAGAATTAAAATAAGTAATTATTTTGATCAATGTGATACAAATAAATTAATTTAAATTAAAAAAATGAAAAATTATCCTGTATATTCATATCCAACAGCAATAAAGCCGACTGTGCCAATGGAGTCAAGAATAGAGTAAATCTCTGTAGAAAGCTTATAAATCCAAGCTGCGTCGCAGTAGGTACTGTTGCGCCATTTTTATTGGTCTAACGGCGGCCATATTAAGCGCACATCCTATTAAACCGGCAGGTGTTAACCCGTAGCCGTTAGCAGCAACGATCCATGTAGTGATTTCCGTCGGCTGCTACAGCCATCAAACCGAACAACAATTTAAATTTTTAAATCGTCGAATAAAAATGCGACTAGTGCAAAGTAGTCGTAAATAAAACAGGCTTTACGAGGGTTGTAGGTAATATTTAGAAAGCGGCTCCGAGATAAATGGGGGCGCGAGAACATTGTACGCTTTATGTGGGCACGTGAGCCGGTCTAATGACGGAGGTGATTTGAGCCCGACTACGTGCCAAATCATTCTGATTATTTATTTATTTATTACTAATGGCCTAGAAATTGTGCTGGCTATTTTTGGGGCTCGCAAAATGACCCATGGCGATGGATATTGTCGAGTAATGGCCGAAGGGTACCGTTCGAATAGCATTCCGCCGAAGAAAACTACCGGAAACAGAGTCTAAATAACCAAAGTAAAAATAGATAATCTGAAGTTGGTATTTATACTATTCCATCAAATATAAGATTAGAGAAATTCATCTAAGGTAAATTATTTAAAATTTACAAATTAAATTATAAGTATACTAAGCTTATTTAACTCATACAAGGAGTATATAATGATAAAAGAGAGAAATCATAACAGCTAAAATTAAATTCCAATTGAATCAGACGATACTAAAGAGTAGGGCAAAAAAAGTAATAATCTGCCGTGTTTGGTTGATATCTCGACAAACGTATACAGACCTTATTACGCGACATTTGACTGAGACACTACCCGCGATTTTAATGATTATGTTTCATATTTATATTTTATATGGTTCCTATAATTATTTGGTAATATGTTGTAAATTTATTGTTGGGTGTGTTGTGAGCTAATTTTTAAAACAAACACCATCATTTAATTTGCTTTAGTTAACATGTAACGACAAGTTAAAGTTTGAAAGAATCGCATGCATGACTGTCATGCGCGCCGCATTGACAATCGCGTTAATCCATACGTATGCTCACGTGTTATAAATTGCAAATTTTAAGGTTTATTGATTGTAGCATTTGTTATTAAAACAAAAAAATAAATAAAACCGGCTTAAAATCAATATCATTATAGTGACGTTGATAATTTTTTATTTAATTTTAATTTATATTGACGGATTTTAAAGCAGTCAAAATAAGAAATGTCGCATGCGGACAAACTCTGTCAAGAAGTGGCCGTCAAGAACTTTACAAAACATTCGTAATGGTCAATGGTGGACATTTTGAACACTTAATCTGAAATTGAATGGGCAATTAGTAAAACTTTGTTGTAAAAATATTCAAAGTTGTATAATTTGTTACGTGTTCTTTGCCACTTTACAAGTATATATTTTTTATAATCTGATCAAAATCATAGTGGTGTCGCGTTTGAAATCACATATTTTTGTCATATTTTAGGATTATCATTTATTAAGCGGAATGCTGAAAATCACGGAGAACCAAAATCACGAAGATTTAGAACAAGAATGGTCACGATTCTCAGACAGAAGTAACATTTAAAAGTTATATGTAGATAGAAACAGACAATATCATTACAAAATTTTAGTGGTCGCTGAAGAATTTGTAAACATGGCAGGGGACTACTTAACCGTTTTGACGCCATGGCGTGCAGGCACGCAAAACCGGCTAACCAACAGCGCCACGGCAAACGCTACTACGGATTTATTTATGAATAAATATAATATTTTTAAATGAAAATAATGCAAATACATCTTTTGAAGGCAATGCTTGTTAGAATGTCGATATGTTTAGCCGTTTCATTTTATTTGAAGTTTATACGGCGTATGGTAAAAGTCCATATAATTGGCTTGGCGATTAAAGGGTTAAGTAAGTTATTGTAAAAAAAATAGAAAACATGTATAATAGTAAAACGTAAGAGAATATCATGGACCGCTAAACGCATAAACATTTCTATCTTAGAGAAATTGGGCAAGACAAACAAAAACAATTATCTCTCTTAAACAAACGATAACCTGGAGAAGTTTGGCGAGGTAAGGACACGGAAGATAGATCAACCTTGACCTTTACACATAGTAGCTTTGATGATTGATCCAAATGCAGTGGAATCAGAAGAATTAATCAAGAGTATATTGATCAAAATGGTCAAGTTGATTGATTGAATTGATTTATGAAGAAAAAATATTTAATAAAGAATTCTAATAGAGCATTGTCATCATTTATTCTTTCTTCTATTTCAGATGACGTGCAGAGTAGATATCTTCAAGATATCAATATGGAAATTATTGCCTAGAATTGAATTAATGACCATTGAACTTCTTAAAGATTTAAGCTAAACAATGTTGACAAACTACTAGACAAGATTCTGTGCCTCTTTGAAGACATGGTAAAAAAAGAGGACTACTTTGTACTAAAGTAGATACGACAAGGCAACGAGAAAAACAGAATTTGAAATATATGCTCTAGAATAACAGATTTTTTTTATTTTAGATTTAAATTGAGAGAATCAGAAAAAATGACTGAGAAAATTAGATTAGAATTAGGTTATAATCTGTTAGCAAGGTTTGTAAAGGCATGGCTACAAACACAAAAACAATATTATGGAGGATTCTGAACGATTATTTTTAGATGCGTGAAATCAATCCGCCACGGGGCATCACCATACGTTTTTTTGTAACATTCGTATCAAGCCATGGTTTCGACAGTTCATGAGCTATGAGTATTTACAAAGAATTGAATCAATATTACGTTTAAGTCTGGGATATTTTATATATTAGAAAAAAATATATTCAGTTTACTGTTATTAGTCTTCTTCAATGTTTACGCCACCATCAATCGCATTAATCGATCCTTTGGAAGCGACATAAAATTTAAGTGCGCAAGAAAAATCAGCCCAAGGGCGGGTAGGTATGGTAGGACGAGTAGGGCGGGGCGTGTGTAGAAGTGCGTGAAAGGCATTTACAAGAGACGTGGAGAAGATTTACTTTAGTTTCGAGTAGTTAAATTTATATGGTACGAGTTGGGAGGGCATTATTAGAGGCGTTCCGTGTTGCAGGTGTTTGCGAGAGGATTTTATTACCGTGGCAGTGCTGGGCTGGGCAGCTCTTAGCGGAACGATCTCGTTCCTGTCTCCGGATTACTTCGTTACTCCGGACGATTCAATTCGCACCGGTCCTTTTTCATCTTGTCTTGCAAAGTGTGCCACGTTCGCGTTTTCCAAATTAATCTGGCGCGTGAATTACGCGTTCGGATGTACCAGACGTTAGCTCCGTTTTACATAATGCGTAGGGTCATGTGTTTTCCGTGGAATCAGGTTTGGAGGTCAATTCGATTCAATTTTGCCTCTCGTTTGTATTTACGACGTAACCGTGGTGTGACCGAGATAAAATATATTAGAAACGAACGGCAACAAAACAAGTGCGGCCATTGCTAAACAAAATCCATAAAATGGTTACGAGTAATGTGTTAGAAGGGGACGGCAACAAATCAATTTATTTCAAGCTTCTCGTCTTACGTATGGTGTAAGCGAAACAAAATATATTAGTAGGGAACAACAACATAACAAACGTTGTCATGACTTGGACTGCGCAGTTAGCAGCTTCCAACCTGGCGGTTTCGAAGCAAAACCTTGACTTTTTTCGTTTTTTCTACATCGTGGTCTTTCTGTGTGAATTAATAACTATACGAGGTAAGGGGGCAAACAGCTGCAATAAGTGCACGTACATATTTAAAATGCACATTAATAATATATTTGACCTTGAAAATATTGCGTTTTGTAAAATGAACGCTATATAGAAGGGACCGCTATACAAAAAACGCCGCAAACACTATAAAAGTGTTGACTGTACTTGATATTAACGTCTTAATGATTAGTTTTTTAATTTAATAATATAAACATATATAGTATAAACAATGTACCGGGGAAGAAGGTCGTATGGGAGGAAAGTCAGGGGTTTTCTTTTTCTAAACTCTTTTGGTTTTTAATCTTCTTCTGCTTTATATTTTTTCCGGTAGCATATTACTAAGGATGGATTTTGAATGACGAAATTTGCGAAATCTTTTCTACGAGCCTCCTCATTTCTACGAGCGCTATAGAACCAAATTAGCAAAAATACAACTATCTAAACCGCAACAGAAATTTAATTGCTGTTGTAGCCGATCGAAAATATATACAGTAATACCCCCAATAACGCTTGTTCCGATAACGCGAATTTCAAAATAAATCGTGGCAGTCCCTCTAATAACGCGAGCGCATTCTATTCATGCATAGCTCGACTGTAAACTCTATGCCGTTTGGCTGGATGCGCCTGTGTGATCTCGCTCGCACATATCTATGTTCTCATATGTGCGAGTGTTCGGCACATATCTCACCATTCACGCCCGATGTAGACAATGAGCCACGAATGTATATGTGAATGTCGGCGATCGCTTGCATGGTAACCGAATATTTCATTTATCTATGATTCATATATTTTTTTACTTAGTTATGGCAGATTTACATTTTATTGCGAAATACCTGTAACACTAAATTTTGTAGTGCTTTATTATCCCGATAACGCGTTGTTCTAATAACGCGCTTCCAACTTTCGCGTTATCGGGGGTATTACTGTACTCCAAAGCGATATCCAAAACGCTGACAGCTCTAGCTAAGAAAAGATGGCTTTGTGCATAGGGTCGTTTTTAAGATCTATTAAAATTTCTTCTACCTTTAGTGGCAGATGTGTACCATCTAATCTTGAGAATGGATTGATGATTCACTGGTAAGTTTAATAAACAAGTAATGGAAAATAATGTCAAAAGCAGCTCTAATGTGCTCTAAAGTTTTAAATTCGTTTGAGAAAGCGTCTACGCCTGGGAAGCAATCAAGCATTCAGTTTTTTACTTTTATGGTCCAGAGGTTTAATTTGTCGGCGAAAGATTTTAATTTCAAGTAATAACATTTTCGCTCTCTCATTGCAGGCTTAAATTTAAAATGTTTAATTTTTAAAAAAGATTATTAAGAAATGTTACTTCCAGCCACTAATTGTTCTGAAAAAATCATAATCCATATTTTCAGAATCGAAGAACGAAATGATTTCTGCTAGCAATGAGATAAATTGTGATACTTTTCCTCTTGAGAGCCAATATACTTTAGTATGAAGCAGCAAACACGTAAAATCAAAATCAGGCGCACAGTTTAGAAGACACTGCTTTAATTAAATCTAGTAAGGATTTTGGTTTCATTTTTAAAGCCTGTATTTCAAATAATCCACGGTACTCCGGTAGTGTTACTCTGCACGATGTTGGTGAAGCGCTGCTAATTTGTCAGCGCTACCGATGTCGTCTGTTGGATGACCGTGAGCCGGCAGCGGAGTGCGGAGGGGAGGGGGGTCTCGCCGCGTAGCGCCATATCGCGCTGCGATTCGGTGCAGTGATACTGACTCAGCTTCTTTGAGCCACGTGCGGCTTATCACTTATTTTATTATTGCTAATATTATTAAGTATTTTACCTCATCTTATTTTTTTATATTTTAAATAAGATATGAGCGAAATATACTATTTAATTTTTAATATTCCGCAGCACCTCCAAATATTTTACCCTCTATCCGCCACATATAACCTTATAAATTATAATTTTATTTTTTAAGGAAAGATGGTTTATGTTAAAACATCACGAATTTGGTTTTTCGATCAAGGATGACTGTCGAATATTGTCGTAAAATTAATTTATGTTAAATAAGCATATATTTTTTTTAATTTTTCTGCATGACGAAAATAATTAAAGGTAAATGTTTAGTGGATAATAGTGCTGTAGCTAATCAATTATTAATTTATAGTTTCGTATTGAAGATTAGTTATTATTTGACCAAGGCATTCCAGGATGGAAACGTCCTTTAAGATCGAAGTTTATGTTGACATTTTTAATATGATTAGTGTTTGATTCTTGACTGCCTTTTAACGATTCGGATGTAATACAAAATTGACTAATGATGTGATTTAGTTATAATATATTTACACGAGCAATTAATTAATTCTACCACATGTTTGTTAGGCAATGACATTGGCCTTGACATAAAGCTGGGAATTTTGGGAGGATGAAGGCGGGGTATACGACTCAAATATGCGTTCCGGGCATATTGCGTTGAATTAATGACGGGCAAGTCAGCATGTAATATTGGGGCAAGGCCCGCTGAAAGATGTTGCCATTGTGTTAATTTAAACTTGGGCCAGTAAGCGTCGGGGTAGGTCCTCGGAGATGCAATGGCGGCCCACGTCCCGACTCAAGTTGCCTAGCTTGATTAATAATTCCCAAAACTCGCATCGATCCCGGGGTCCTAGGCCCCTAGGTGACGAAGATGGAGGCTTAACGGCCGCCATTAAATATTGAGTCCGGGGCCTACGACCGCTCTTGTATCGCTTCTGGTACTCGCCCAAACTTTCCGAGGATAATCGCCCCACCAATGCCGTGGTCATTACCAACTTTTGCTCTAAGTCCTTCGTGGAATATTTATTTTTGCGGTAATTGAAAGCAACGTAAAATCTACCCAACAAAAAATATAATATTATAAATTAAAATATATTTTAAATAAACTAAAAATTATTTAACATCTCGATTTGTTCAGAATAAATCAAGACACAATTTCAGTTTATTTAAAATATACGTTTTTGCCGTATAATAAACAGAGTTCGTAAATTCCGATAAGTATTAAATATTTCATAATTTCATTGCTCCATGTCAAACGTGACGAACGTTCAATTTCTGTCTTCGTCAACAATAAAAGCAGACACCGAGAATTTACTGCTGAAAAATTAAAATTCGTACGGATTCGCATTCGCCGGCAACAAAAGTAAACGTAGACCTTAAATAGCACCTGTCAACCTTCGTCTGACGGAGGGCTTCTGATCACTAAAACATGAAGATTGTCATAAAGAAAAGTTTACGTCAAACCTCCAAAAAATATTACTATTCTTCGCATTCAAATCAGTGCTTTTCCCACCCCTGCGCCCTTCTGTCAACGGAATATTAAAAAGCGATTTATTTGTCATTCATAAATAAATACTGACTACATAATTATGCTCAATTTACCCATTTTTTTTTAAATATGTATTTATTAAAAATAACAAGGTCCATCAGCGTCTATATGCTAAATAAAGGAAAATTTTCACATAAAGGTATTCAAAGAATTTATATTAACGGGAAAGTTTAGGTTATTAAATTGGAAAATATTTTAATCCAGTTTAGGAAAAATGTTTATTTGTATAATTAACAAAAATATGTTTAATCATTTGTGGAATATTATTTATTATGTTATAATATGTAAATTATTTTCTTTTAAAACCAACAATATTCGCTGCTGTTGCCACGCTCGCGATGTTTTTTCTCGCTCGCATCCTGTACGATGTGCCAAGTGCGAGTGAAAAGTGTGAGCGACACATGCTGCGAGAGCTCAGTCTGCGGCGAGACATCGCCAAGAGCACTGTCATTTATGCGTCATATGGATTTGTTAAAAAATTCAAAATATCACCGAATTATGAATAATAGCATGAATAACTATTTTTATTCTTAGAATAATCCATTTTTTTTTAAATGTCAAAATAAAGAATTCAACAATATCTTTTTGATTAAACCTTGCATATAATTATTAAAATAAACATACATTTATTTTAACACAACATATGTTTACATGTATTTTTAATGTAAACCGCAAACTTACTGATAAATCAAATCAGTAGCAAAACCACACGTTTTTTAATTATTTATAGCTATAATCATAAAACATGACAAAAAGGTGGTTTCATAACCATTGTTACATGCAAATATATGCGTGGTGTCATCCTAAATATGATAATTGTTGAAAATAAACAAAAAGGAAATACTCTCTTGTTCTATCACTGAAAATAGACTACTGGTGTACTGTGATTTACATAAATAATCATTTAAATGTTGATCTGATTATATAGAATTTATTTTATATTTATAAACGTAGTTGAGGTCGATACTATCAGCTTAGTTTAGATTTGTTTATTTGTAGTCCAAGGTTTCGGCTCTCTTGCTCTACTTGAGCGAAATGGGTCAACCATTCCTTCAGTACTACTGGCCAACAACGATGTGTCATCGGCCTTTATTATAAATGTAATACTGTCCCTTAAATAAACAATACTATAATAGCATATAATTATATATATAAAATTAATTCTTAAGTATTAGATATAAAATACCAACAAGAGATGGAACTTTGTAGATCAAACATTATTAAATCGCCGTCTATTAAATGTCTAACACTGTCATTTTCAGATCGAAAGAGTCCATCATCTCATTTACAAAATTGAGAGCGTAATTCTTCAAGCAGTCGTCTGTTAAAGACCTGGATATTTTGTTTGGCTTAATGTTAATTTTTTGTTTACATGTTACACAAACTCTAAACATACATAGCACCTTAGTTAAAAGACTGCTATAAGAATCATTAGTTCGGAGTTTGCTAGAATAAGGTTACATCATATGGCCAAATGACGCCTCGAATTTCCTCAGACTAGAGAAAATACAGCAGAAATTTCTAAGATATCTCTGCATGAAAGAGTTTTTAATTCTACCCCAGTTTATACCCAAGCGCATGGGTACAGGGCTATCAAAAGTATGCATCCCTCGAGAGATATGCTCGATCTACTTGGCATAGCAGTTCTTCAAGCTGTTAGATGGCATTGTACAAAGCCCCCTGTACTGTGCGAATTGCTCTTATGAGCGCCTACTCACTACCAACGAGCTATTTTTTAAACTATTTTTCCGAGGAAAGATATCTTATTATTGAGTCGCCACCCTCATGTCTAAGGATTGTGACCATACTCGCTCCGATTTTTTTTATTTTGGCTCTTCAGAATCCTCTGCACTCCGCATCTTGCATCGCAGCATTACGGTGGAGACCATGGCAGTCTTTACTTATTCGGTTCAGCGGATACCCTTTCCCCTGTGTCCAAAGTAACGAAGAATTGTTTTGAGACATACAGTAAAACGTGGATCTTCTTGATCGTTCCCCATTTCTTTCACAGAACTGACACGGCTGTGTCCATAAAGTAAATGCCCGTGAAAACCACGAAGGAAAGATATACGTTATAACTGACTGATATACAGTCAACCCTCCAAAAGCGTACACTTCTACAGCGTTTGCGACGGTGTTATGTATAGCGGTCTCTTCTATAGCGTTCGTTTTACAACACGCAATATTTTCCAGGTCAAATTATAATTTTCGTAAATATATTATTAATGCGCATTTTAAATATGTACGTGCACTTTTTGGTGAAACACCGTCGAAAAACGTTCCAGGGATATTCATCACAATACAGTAAGAAAATATTTTTCTACTTTTATAGTAACAAATTATGACCAAGTAAATCGATGCATACGATTTTTAAAGCATTTGGTAATTATGTGTTAAGGGGGTTTTAAATGATTCTATTTTTTATATAAAACTATTTAATTATTTAATATAAACGCATAAGTATTAATCATAATACTAACATTATCTTAGAACTAATAACATAATAAGGCCTCTGTAAAAATTATTCTCGTAAGCGTCGATTTCTTTGATTTGTAATTATCACTTTGTGGAATAAAGCTTGGATATTAATTTTCATGAATCCAATAAAAATTTAGACTTAGAAAGATTAAATAAAGAATGAGAATTGTTTAGAGAGTTAAAAACATATTTTGGTAAATACGATCGATCAACAGAGCGATTAGCTAAATTAAAGAAATAATTAGAATTATTTAAAGCCCCATATTATAAAATTCAAAAAGAAATGCAGACAGAAGTTGTTTTCGACAATAAAAAAATATTCCAGTTATTAATCAAAGTGATGAAGATATTTAGCAACTAGTATTAAAAAAGTCTCGATGGAATGTGATATTAGATGACTCTGACAGTAATTAAATGCATAATTACGCAATTCAAAATGGTTACCATTCTCTTTCTTTCTTCAATTAAGGTTTTAAGAAAATGTTTCATAATTTATAATTACATTTTTATTATTTATTCATCATATGCTAAATCATTTTAAAATAATGTACTAATAAAACTGTCTCTTTGGACTTCTCTGGCACATCTGTTGCGAATAAAAAAACTGGAAGAAATATGCTAGGTCAATACCTCCTCGCGCCTATAGGCACGAGCTATTGTTATCCTACTAAACACTTTCAAGGTCGTTGAAAATATAAAAACGGGTCAAATGTTTGATTTGCTTCAAATCGCAAAAAACAATTAAAAGAACGTAACCCCAAATTTTGTATGGGTGCCTAACTTTCAATAGCGTTTTTTTTATAGCGTAGTCCCTATCTTAACGCTATAGAAGGATTAACTATATATTATGTCTTAAACTGAAGATTTTTTTAAAAAAGGTATTAAAGGTAGTAAAGAGGAATTACAGAGGTCGTATAGGTCGTATAATCTGAGGGCTTTACGGATTTAAGTGAACATATATTTTTTTACTAAAAACACCAAGATTTATCGCTTAAGAATACCCATTTTGAGCAAGTTGAAACGCAGAGAAACGTATATGAAATTGAATTGGTTAATCGTTTTAATGACAAACAAAAGTTATATATCAAAAATTTTGATACTGATGTATGAAAAGTATGCTTTATATCAGTGCTTCCCTATTACTTTCATGTCACGGTCCCCTAAATCTGAAAGAATTAATTCCAGCCCCCCTGAAGTTGTGCTCGTATTCGTAGTGTTAGCTGATACACTCTTTCTAATAGAGTTTTTATTTTTTTTAATGGCTCTTATTGTAGCTTCATTTATGCTATATAATCTAGCAACATCTATTACTCTTTCTCCATTTTCAAGTCAAGGATGAACGCCGAATGGCGGGAAGAGACATACCTACAATGGAATGCACACCTACAGTGGAATGCACACCTACAGTGGAATACACACCTACAGTGGAATGCACACCTACAGTGGGCGCACCAACAAATAAAATTATTATTATTGATTATTTTCAACATTTATTTTCAACTTTTTTTTTAAAAACCGTGTAAAAAAAGTTCCGTGTAAATCGAGGGATAGGTGTACACATATTTATATTCAGCACAAAATCGTTATAAAACCTTTCCGCGAGATAGCGATCTTACCCTTGAAAACTCGCGCACTGAATATCTCTGTGCAATGTTTTACTAAATAATCTTGTTTCTAATTTATTCTTATTTGTCATTATTTTTTTCTTTTATATTCTTATTTTTTTTCTTATTTATTCTTATTTTATTAATATTTATTTTGATTTTATTGTTATTTATTATATTTATTCTTATTTTTTTCTTATTTATTATTATTTTTTTATATTTATTCTTATTTTTTTTTATTTGTTTTTATTTTTTTCTTATTTGTCCTTATTTTTTTCTTATTTGTTCTTATTTTTTTTTAATCCAACCATTTCAAGTCGAGGTATTGATGAATTCTTCATTAATAACTTGAATATTTTTTTTAAATGGATTAATCTATTCCTTTTGTTGTTGTGTATATAAATATGTTCTCATATGTGTTATTATTTAACAAACTTAAATATATAAATTCCTTAAATATGCTATGTGGAAAAATATTTATAAATGAATATTTGTACTTTGTACTGATTTTTTTCGCGGCCCCCGCGAGGAATCCTGCGACCCCCCAGAGGGCCGCGGCCCATAATTTGGGAAGCACTGCTTTATATTATCTGTAGGCAAGCAAATATTTCATACTTGGGCATAATTGGTCAGGATTTGGGCTCGGCCGATATTCCTAAATGGCAATGGCGCCCAAACAATGGCAGTTATATACCAGGGGTGTATCCTGCGGGACTGCAGCCACAATGTTTATGCCGCAATTAATTGTCTATTAAGACGGATATAAACTGGTATGGTATGGTATGCCAACACTGCAACTCGTATCCCGGCCACCAAGTTTGCGAGCCAAATGTGGTCCCCACCCCCCAACACTAATTTGATGATCCCCTTATGGAAATCTTGAAGGCATCGCTAAAATGCGCTAGTATGTGTAACGTTAAAATTTCAGCTATAATTTTTTAGCAAGCTGAAATAACCGAACCCCTCTACATTTTCGCCCATGTTGGATTTTCAGCGCGTGACTGAGACAATAAAAACTCTCAATGAACACCGCAATGTAGTGGGGTTCGATGGAAGAGAGTTTTCCGTGTGGGAGATAGTTGGTGAATGGTGGGTGCTTTTGATCTCGAGTGCTTCGGATGCTGATGAAATCTCTATAGGCGGTATTGAGATTGTGGATGATATTTATTTTTGAGGGTCCATCGCTATGTATGTAAGTGACCCTTGATAATTGAGATAAAAATCATTGCGAAATCACATATTTTAATTTAACCCTTATACATATTATATTATATTATAATAAAATGACAATGAGTTCCATATAAAAGGACGAATATTATATTAAAAAAAGAATTCAAGCATTATAATCCTGATTATATTCTATGTACATAGTTTCTTTGCGGATGAATGTCGAAATAATTTAAATTCAATAGAGCGAGACGAAATCTGATATATCCTGAAATATATACAACTCATAATTATTATCATGCAAACTATTGCTGTCTTCCTTGGAAATTTCTATGATTGTTTCCCAAGTTTGCGAAACACAAAGGATAATTTTAATATCTATCTAAAAGGCGTTGCTGTATATAAAAAAATGGTGGAATTATATCCTTGAATGTACAAATTTCGTCGATGTTAACAATTCAAATTCGGCTTGACCCTATATATAATATGCACGTATACAAGGGTTAAATTTATTTACAGTTACGGCTTGCTACCCTTTGATATTTTACACGTACTTGAATTTTTCATGAGCACCGCTGGTATCGAACACCGACGCCTGTTCCCACCACCCAAAACCAAAAATAGCGTGTTAAACTTGGACACTAAGATTTATTTAATATTCAAATCGTGAATTATTAGCGAAATGTACGTTTGAATGCACTTTACCAACGTTAAAGTTAATATTGAGTAATGAATTCGTGAAAGGTCCTTACAAAAAATATTAGCAAATCAATGACATCGCTGATATTTTTAAGATTATTTTTCTATCCATGTCATAATATTATTTTTATTTATATAAATATTAATATGGTTTTCTTGATCCCGTGCATTTTTCAGACAAATGTAAATATCATTAATAATATTACCAATTTAACCCATCGGTCACGGCGCACAGTGGGATAAATCATGATATCTACTGCCAAAAATCTGTAACTTTTTTTCCATTTGAGCTAGAGTTATTAAATTTGAAATCAATGTTGTCTGAATATGGATTATATACGCTTTATTTTATTATATATTAGGAATTTGAAACCAAAATATGTAAAGATTTACACTCATTTAAATGCGATACTTGGCAAATACGTCCTAGCGTGATTAAAAATAGAATTACTCAAAATTTGTATCAAAATGGTTAATTTAAAATTGCTAAGGGGGCGCGACAGCAGTACCAAAAATAGTAACCCACCGCTGCCACCAAAATGTGGAGGAGACGCGCGACGATAGTACCGATATCAGAAAAGGTAACCCGTCGCTGCCTCCCAATTGTTAAGACGCACGAATTGTCACCGATTATTAAAATGGAAATCCAACCGATGGCGTCGAAACGTTCAACCATCCGGTAGTTGACGATCGCTTCGAAGATCGGTATTAAAGTGAAATACGCTTTGTATTGAAGATGATCGTTTTTTAAAGAAATGAGTCAGATGATAGGTAAATATGGATGTGAAGATAAAAGATCCCAGAGACGAATCTCCGATACGAGCCGATGATAAAAGATCCCAAAGTTTCCTTTGTTGCAGATAAATTAAGATCCCAGGGCGAATCACAATTTTTTTGAGAAAATTACGGAGATATGACAGACATGACGGCAGGCAGATCCACCCTGTTAACTAAAAGACAACGACCAACTGCTGACTGACAAAAACGGAGTTTTTGTAGCAGGTATGGAAAATAAAGACTTATTGTCTAAGAAAACGATGCGGACGCTTTGATTGGTCCGTCATCGTGAAAGCATATGAACACGAAATTTTACCATTGATTTTATAACAGAACCTTAAATTACAAAACACACTAAACTAGTATTATATTTTGACAATTTTTTAAAAATAGATAATTCTAAGAATAAAGATAATTTCATTCATAATTTGGTTGATATTTTGGATTTTTAACTAATTAATATGACGCGTAAATGACACGTGTACTCGGCGAGTGCTCAGTCTCGTCGCAAACTGAGCTCTCGCTGCAGACTTAACTCTCGCTGCATGTGCAAACCGCACGTTTCACTCGCACTAGACACATCATACCAGAAGCAAACGAAAAAAACATCACGCTCGTGGTAACATAATACAATGATTTTTTTATAATACAAAAATAATAATAAATACAAAAGTTTTAGGTTAAAAGAGTTATTCGAGAAAAATTAAAAACTTGTGGCCCCCAACATACCCCATTTTCATTTTTATGTTGTGATAATTTATCTCCAACTATACACATTTTTATGATGGGTTTGTTTTTCTTGAGTGTAGTTATTGTTAAGTCTTACACTGTTTTTGTCTGATGCTGGTTTAATATTTATTTTTGTAAACTTTTTTAATAATAAATTAAAAATAATTAATATTTGATTAAATAATCAAAATGAAACTGCACAATGCAACAAATATATGCCAAAAATTGCAAAAAACTGTTTTATTACTTGTTTATCTTTCTGTCGTAAGTGTAAATGGTCGTAAGTCAAGAACTGACTATTTATAATGGATAAAGAAACATTTAGATATTTTTTTATTATTAATGTACCATATTTTTCACACATGCAATATAAATAAATGTTCTAATAGGATTTCATAGGATAACGTCCTCTAATTGTTGGGGTCGTCCTTTCGTGTGACATCTTCGGGATTTCTATTTCCATTTTTTTTTTTAAATCCCTTAATATGACACTTGTTTAGTTTCAGAACATCCCCGTAAATATCGGTATTTTTTTCACTGTTTCGTTTGCCTTAATAAGTGTGCTTCTTCTATTAGTTAGCTTCTATTCGTTAGCTTTTATATCTTTCCCCCCTAATATATGTATTATATTTCAGTTTGCTTGTAAAATTAAAAAAAATATATAGCAATTCAGGGGTTCACTCCTTGGTACTAATGAACCAAAGTCTATTTTATTAATGAGACGTACGACATGATTTATTATTTTATATAAATTATCAAAATCAAATAGACGGTGCCTCTATTATTTTCCCTAGATATAGCTTATTAAATCCAATATATTATTACAAAATCTAACTTTGTTATAACAAGGGGTTCGATAATTAAATAAAAACAAAGGTTTAAATTTATTAAAGAACCAGTATATTCGATATAACAACATGTGTATAGAAATTTGTACTATTAGGTTCAGAATTCTAGAAAATAGCTGATTTTGGAAATAGAAGTCTAAATCCCAAAATTTATAACGGTATATTTATATCGACAACAAAATATGGCTATGGATAGTAATATGAATGAAACGTATCGACATATAACCATAAATCGATAATTAACGATTTTTAATTAGAAAATGATTAAAATTCCCGACCCGGTCTGCGTTAATTCTTGTGACGTATCAAAGGATTCCATTTCGCTATTGGTTCAATCCCCCCTCCCAGTATTTACTCTGGATAGGGTTCACGTATTCTGGGATGAATGGCATAGAATTTCGTTTCGATGACACATACGGCCCTGTTAACCCAAATAGTTTCTGACTGATCCCGTGCGGGATTATTGTTTGGATTGTATCAATTTGACTTGACACCTTGCGGTCCATTCTGGGGGGTGCCGAAGGACGGGAGGCGGGACTTGACGTCAAAGGGCCAGGACCCTTGATCGTGCGACATCAAAGGTGGATACAAATTTGCACGTGGACCGCCATTATTCAAAGTATTAATTGTGCGGGGACTAAGAATGCGATGACTAATTGGATAAGAAAATTTAATTCGCTCGACCTTGTTTCATCGAGATTATGTTAATTTGTGTCACAAACCAGTCTACGATAAAAACCACTTCTACGGTGTCTCATACATTAATAAAAAAAATATTGTGGAAGCAGAGTTATTTATTTTGATTTGAATTTATTAAATTACCCTTTTTAAACTAATCAATATGTGGACCTTTGAAAAATTATCGAAATAAATGACATACCGCTACCATAACATAACAATTAATGGTTAGCAACTCCCATAAACAAATAAACCCCCTTCTGCTTGCCTGGACACAGTCAGGAGGGTAGAATCTTATATCATCAGGGTAAAAGATACACGTTCAATGCTAGCAATGACCAAGAGAGGGAAACTTTTTACAAAAAACCGCATACCGAGACGGCTTAGGTCCTCGTGGTAAGGACAGGAAATAAGAGCCCTCATGCCATGGTTGAGACTCAGCTTCCTTTGGCTTCGACTGCCATTTGAGAGTTTGGCAAGTAAGTGTCTTGTGACTGAAAAATGCTGAATAATTGATGATACAGAATACATGAGTAGAATCGAATTTTTTTAATGGACTATGATGTGTAACCTGGCAAGTATACAAAAAAGGTGAGAGCCTACTACACCGGTCCATGGGTGTCAGACAAGTTAGAAACTTAGTAAGCAATTGGATCCCAGAAATATGGGTCCGAATAAAGAAGAGGAGTTTTGTTTTAAATGAATAAAACATATATACATAAAACGTCAACGTTTAAACCTAATAAACATTAGTAAAGGTTTGATAGTGGTAAAATATTATCGAAATGCTAACACAATATAAAGTAAACACATTTATTAAACATTACTCACATATTAATAAAGACAAAATTTATTAATTAATAGGATTAAATTATGATATAAATTTAAAGTAAACACATTTAAACATAACATTCCAATCCAACTAAAAACGGCAAGTTTTAAGTTAATACCATTTTAAACTTGCAAATATTTCTAATCTTTTATTTATTAAAGAAGCTTAAGAGAGAAGCCTAGCAATTAATCGAGGACTCACCTATATCGGTGTATCTCAATCATTATTTAAAATAATCATTTATCACTCTGTATTAACTGAAACTCGATTTTAGATTGTATTATATTAAACAAAATGCATAATGTAATGGAACAATAAACATAATAAATCACAAATAAATGCGATACAACTATAGAGTAAATTTCATTGAACAAAATACAATATTTATATTTATCATATTACAAGTTTTGTATATTTATTTAAAATATATGCAAATTCAACCACATTATAAGGCTTATCAGTTGTTGTGAGAGTGACATTTACAGGAAATAAGTCGGCAGGAGCATATTCTTTCGCGCGAAGTCTTTGAAACAGACTAAGTACGCACATCCAGAAGTATATTTGCAAGCCTAAAATTTAAATAACATTAAATAAATTTAAAAAAAATGTAACTAGTTTGTATGAAAATATTAGTTTACCTGAGAACGGCAGGTAAAATACATATAGGAGTATTCCAATATACTTCAGTTTGTCAATAGCTAAAAATTTTCCACCAACAATAAGTACGATTATTATAGAGACAAATGTTAATATTCCTACAGTAAACAGCCATGGTACTAGTAAGAAGCGTTGTCCCTGTAAAATATTTTTTTTATTAAATAGTATATGAAAATGCACTTATAAATTGTACTGATTTTGTGATATTGGTCTCATAATACGGTTGTGAGTTATAAAAAGTAATATTAAAATACTTCAAATGAGACAAGACTTGTAGAGCGACAAAAATATTTGTGCATCTAAAAAAAAATTCTTACACATTAGGAAGACCTGGAAATAAACCATTATATTTCAGAGTTGAGTTTTATTCAACTTTATTAAAAAAAAATATAAATTGAAATCACAGGTTATAATTTTTATTATTTACGTCTACCTCTTAAAGCGCAAAACCCCTATCGTAGAGCCCTGGCATCATTAAACTCCCTTCTCTATTTTAGCAGTCAAGGAGTTCTCATATCTCGTCTCACTTATTACAAACACCAACGAAACTATAATGGGAAATCGGTGCTACTCAAGACTTAAAAAGCATCTACGGTCAAGATTCCTTTCAAAGAAGACCAAAGTTAAGCTATACAAGACTCCAATCAGGCCCGTTCAAACATACAGATCTGAAAGTTGGGCTTTCCTGGAGAAAAGAATTGTAAGACCACTATTTGGAGCCATGTTTGACAACGGAGAATGGCGTATCCCTAGCAACGAGAAGCTGTACCGACTATACAAGGATATACCGGTCACCGGTCTTCTGAATGGCCAGACTTCGGTTGGCCGGTCACGTGTCAAGGATGTTGAACAGTCAGCCGCCGAAAGAGCTTATGGTTAACAAGTCTTCCTGTCCTCAGAGATAATGAAAACGAAGGCTGATGGGGGGGTTAGACTTTGTATAAAGGCATACTGTATCATTGAAACTTACCGGAATATGGAGCGACGTAGAAGCAGGTCGAATAAAATTGAGAAGGGTGTTGGACGAGGCCAGGACTATACAATAGGGCTGTTACGCCTATGCATATGGGTAACAGGGAATGCTGAAGTGGGTATATAGTGGAATTTTTATTCCTTTTTCCAAATAGAAGTAAAGGTTAAGATATATTTAGAGCCAATAGTATTTATGAAAAATGTTGACTATATAGTATAAATTTACCTTATGTGCACCCCATAGAAGTGCCACGTTAAGCAGCATATATATTACGCTCATTCCAATTGACAACGAGCAGGAAATGTGAATTCCTAAAAAGAAATATTTAAATTATTCATATCATCGTATTAATTTTAAAATATCTATATTGAGGTACAAACCTTTAACATCCATATTGCTAGGCAGCAAACCAGGCTCATTTAAAATAAATGATGCTATAATTATTTGAAAAATTGAAGCAATCTAAAAAAATATAGTTATTTAAAATTGATGGAATTATAAGTTAAACTTATATGAACTCACAATTCCCAAATAACCGAGGATAACTCCTCCAGTTCTCAAGTTGAAACAGCAACAGCAAGAATTAAGAAGCACCATGGTTGAATCTGCAAATTTATTTTTATTATTACTTAATACAAATGTAATGATAGAAAAAGTGTACTAATATATAAATATAAACATGAATGGTAACAATAAATAATTCGGCCACTATATTTGCAGCCATTTAATTTCGGCGGTGAAAAACATATCTAAAATATTTACCACAGTAACTATGACAAATGTTTTTGTTTCGTTCCAACATTCTAAGTAAAAATCGTGTTTTTTGCAAAAATATTATTGATGATTTTATGTTTATCTCATTTAGGAATGTTTTCTAAATACGCTTAGGAATAAGTTAAAGTTAGTATAAGTGTGAATAAGTACATTAAAAATGCCTTTTATTTCCTAACTAGTTCAAAACGATTACCAATTATAAAGAAAATGATCAAAAGTACTATAAAATGTGGATATAATTTATTCAAAATTATTAGAAATAATTTAAGTATTAAACTGTGAGTGTAGAACTGATGGCATATGTATGGTAGGACTCCTTCGACAATTTAATTCATATGAGGGACAATTATGAGCACTCGATTACAATGAACCAAGACAAAATTTAATTTACTTTATTAAAGTATAAGCAACAAAAACTGATCATCAATACGATTAATAATTATTTTATTAAAACAGTATATCTTATAACAATAATTGCTATATAATACCTACATATTTTATTCGATAATAAAGCCTTGAACGGATATCGTGGTTCGTGTTTATACAAATCTATTAATTCGTAGACAACAATAATATAAAAACCAAACTGTCTATGATCTGGAAAATTATTGTAAAGAATAATATATTTGGTTGCACTACAATATAATAACAACTTTTACCAGGTTATTGAAGCGTATTAAGTGAATCTGTTGAGTTGATGATACGATGTTGGAAGGAGCAACTGCCAGAAGTGTTGTTGCCGGCACGAAGATCCGAGCGACGCTGGTTCTAATTGGACAAAAAAATCAAATTTAAAATATCCAAATGAGCAATTCGGCAGTGAGCTAATGCGATGAAATCACGGGTGACGACTTATTTGGTCTATCGAAACCCTGATTGTTCCTAACCGACATCGCCACCACGTCTGATAACGGCACGCTGCAACATTCGATAAAGGATAACAATAAAAAATATAAGTATATAACGAATGTATGTAAGAATAGATATCGCCATTAATGGCTCTGTTATATGAAATTTTAAAAATCATATAACAGATCACCAAATTGCAAGTAGTTAAGCAGAGTCTTATTTCTGGTAACCGGAGAGTTTCTGAGTTCACTTATCCTCACATTTGGCGAGAGAAAAAGCACTAACGAGGCCGATGGTAGTGAGGTGGCGCTCATAAGGGCAACTGGCACAGCTCAAGGGGGTTATGTACTGCGCCAATCGACAGCTTAAAAAAGTGCTATACCAAATATATTGACCTTCTTTTTTCCGAATTACAAACTCTAGGCAACCCCTTATTCATGCACTGGGGTATAAGCTCGGGAAAAACCAAATTCCTTCTTAGCCTTAAGAATTTCTTCAGGATTTTCTATAGCTGAGGATAATCAAAGCGTCATATGGCCTTAGATCAGAGGTTCCCAACCCCGTGCCCGCGGACGCCATGGTGCTCGCGGAACGATTCGGATGTGCCCTCCACTATTCAACCGAGACAGAATTTTTTTATAGACATTAAATAAAAATGTGAATTATTTTTATTTATTTGCTAGACTTTTGATTTTTTTGAGTATCTAGGTTTATTAAATACGTTCGTATGTTTGTGATATTGTATGTATGAGTGGTCCCTTTGCTGACAGTACTTGTCGCAACTTGTCTAGCGGCGAGCCAGACTGCACTCTTCGCGCTACCCTGGAACGGCGTTGTTGTCATTGTGATTGCGATTGTTGCCCCGACCGGGTCGCGACAGTTATCTAGGAGACATCTTCGTCTGACGAAACACGAATTAGGAGTTTTGATACTCCTAAAATCGAGGTTCGTAATCTATTATATTAATAAGGGATAATCTATTTTGATTGTGGGGATAGTTATAGCCTTTGTTATAATACATTTATGCATATAATGTAGAACAGACGTGCGCTATACACTGAAATTATTGTTATAAACCGGCATAGTCCGTCCGTATCATTTCTGGGCTCTCGATATTTGTCGAAACGGTTCCCGCTAAAAGTCGGTGACATCTTCGTCACGTGACTCTCAGGACCGGCTATAAATATGTCCCGTTTTGGAGCCATTTATCAGACATTGGCTCGCGCCGTCATGGTAGCCACATCTCCATGATTTCTCTCGTACCGGAGATACGTCTCCGGGAACTTCATCATTATCTCGTACCAGAGATACGTCTCTTGGATCTTTATCATCGTCTCGTACCGGAGATACGTTCTGGGATCCTTTCGTCACACCTATCATCGAACTGACGACACCTGCAAAATCTCCACAAACATCATCAAACAAAACAAAGCGCGTTTCACTTAATAGAAGCGCGATCGTCAACTACCGGACGATCGAACGTTTTGGCGCCAGCGGTCGTGTACCTTTTGATACGCGAGCTCGGGTGTCTTAACATTGGAGGCAGCGACGGGTTCCACCTTTTGGGTACTACTGTCGAGCTCCCTTAACATTATATTGTAGTTCGATTACTATTTATTTTTTATTTTTTAGTTCTAAAATAAGTGGACCGAGTAAAAGACACTAAACCTATAATTTTAAAAATGACTGAAAGGAATCATATTGTTTCGTTAATTTGAAAAATAAACGCGTTTGTTTGTTGTGTGGTAGTAGTATTGCAGTGCCGAAAAAACATAATGTTGAAAGTCACTTTCAGACAATTCATGCCACTTTTGATGTGAATTATCCACTTGTCAACTAAAATCAAGTCTAACTATACAACAGACAGTTTTCACTAGACATGTGGAAAATTTTAAAAAGGCCATGCAATTTCAACAGACATTCAAACTCAGTTAAAGACTGACTTGGAAATATGTGACTGGTTCTCGCTACAATTTGACGAGTCAACAATAAATCAGACACCGCACAGTTAGCAGTTATGGTATGATGGTAACTTCATTGCAAAAGAGTGATATGTTGCAAATATTACCTATGAAAGGACAGACAAGGGGTGAGGATATTTATAATACATTCATAACATACGCCAAGTCAATAAATATGCCTTTTCACAAGCTGTCTGCGATAACCACCTGTTTTTACCTACCAGCAATGATAGGTAAAAACAAAGGACTTATTGCCCTCTGCAAGAAGAATGAATCATTATCAAACTTTATGTCCTTCCATTGTATTATCCATCAGGTAGCTCTGTGTTGTAAAATATTGCCATTTGAACACGTTATGAAAATAGTTACAAAAATAATCAATTTTATTCGAGCAGCTCCTTTGCAACACCGACTTTTCACGGCCCCGTTAGAAGATACTAAAGATAAAGAACACGATCTTATTCTGCATACTGAAGTACGATGGCTCAGTAAAGGAAAGGTTCTTACAAGGTTTGTGGGTTTAATTCAAGAAATAAAAACATTTATAAACGATAAAAAGGAAAATTACGATGAACTACCTGACTCTCGCTGGTTGATTGATTTAGGATTTCTCACAGACATCATGGAAATTTGGACAAAAATCAAAATGATAAGCTCTGTAAAGTCATTTAAAGCTAAATTGGATTTGTTGATATCACATCTGCAGATCAATTCTTTCGTGCATTTCCCACATATGAAGAAAATGCTGGGTAACAATGAATTAAACAGGTCATTATTTATTAAACATCTTCAAGTGTTTAAAAAACATCCTTTAGTATCATCCTTTTCTTTGCCAAATAAATGTAATGGAAATGGCCGCATGTATTGCAGATTTTGTTCAAGATAAGACAGAAAAACTAGAGTTAGAAATTTTGCACAAAAAGGTTGGGAACCCCTGCCTTAGATGATATATCCTGATTCAAGTAAACACCGAACCAATTTAGCGTATAGTAACCCTATTACTAAGACGCTATGTATGTAATGAGAATTTCTCAAGACGAAGCCTAACACTCTTGAAGCTCTATTACATACTTCGTATACATGTGAATTGAACCTAAATTTAGAGTCCAACAGAATTCCCAGATCTTTATTTTACGACTGCCTGGGAAAAGTCACGTTCCCAATCATGTAATCAAAGTTAGAAATTATTTGGATCTCGAAAATGTAATTTCCTGACATTTTTCAACATTAAGCGGGAGACGATTAGTAGATGCCCAAGTGGAGAAAAAATGCACGAGATTGTCCGAAAATCTAAAATTATCTAATTTAGAAAGTCAAGTATGTTCGACCTTATCAAACGCCTTTCGAAGTCGTTATAGATAACGTCGTTTGACACATAGTTTTAAAAGCTATGAAAACCAGTAAGTTCAGACCAGTTCCGTCCCTGAAAAAGTTTAGAAAACCCTGCCTTAGATGTATACTATCAATTGCAAATCATGGATTTCAAAACTGTTATTTGCAAACGTCAATCTCTCCCAATAAATAAAATTTTAAAAAATATATATTAAGAAAAGTGGGGATCTGGGCCTTATAATGAAGCGAGGACTCACCTATATCGGTGTATCTCAATCATTATTTTAAATAATCATTTATCACTCTGTATTAACTGAAACTCGATTTTAGATTGTATTATGTTAAACAAAATGCATGATGTAATGTAACAATAAACATAATAAATCACAAAAAAAATGCTTTACAATTATAGAGTAAATTTAAGTGAACAAAATGCAGTTATTAATAATATTTGTCATATTACAAGGTTGGTATATTTATTTAAAACTTATGCAAATTATAATTTTAAACCATATTATAAGGGTTATTAGTTGTTGTGACAGTGACTTGATTTATGGGAAATATGTCAACAGGAGCAAATTCTTCCGAGCGAAGTTTTTGAAACAGACTAAGTACGCACATCCAGAAGTATATTTGCAAGCCTAAAATTTAAATAACATTAAATAAATTTAAAAAAAATGTAACTAGTTTGTATGAAAATATTAGTTTACCTGAGAACGGCAGGTAAAATACATATAGGAGTATTCCAATATACATCACTTCGTCAGTAGCTAAAAATATTCCACCAGCAATAAATACGATTATTATAGAGACAAATGTTAATATTCCGACCGTAAACAGCCATGGTACTAGTAAGAAGCGTTGTCCCTGTAAAAAAATATTTTTTTATTTAATTTTTTTGACTACGATGAATGAATAGCATGACAGAAAGATTAGAAAGCGCTATTTATCTATATAAAGATTTGATAAACATTTTATACACATTTTTATTTATATATTATATTAAAGACTGTTAAGATGCAAATAATATTCTCCCAAGTGTAGAACCACGACAGGGGTTTATTGTTAATAGTTTATATTATTTCAGTTGGATTAAAATAGCAGCAGTGGTCTATTTAATGTACAAGGTATGTCAGCAACTGCCGATTTTCTTTTTCGTCTGAGTATGGATAAAAATAATATTATTTGTTTTATAAATATGTATTCAACGCGGGATAGGTGGCATTAAATTAAATAATTCCAACGCGCAAAACTATCCACATAAATATTAGTTTTTATAAAACGTGCGGAGGAGGTAATGGGTGTCTTCCTCTTACATACCTCCTGGCTAGTGTTATAAAGAATTCCCTGAATTTATAGTTTTCGTCGGGCACCTATCCGACTACTAACTCAGACGCACTGCTTTTAAAAATAAAATATTTTTTTTATTAAAAAGTACATACAAATGCACTTATAAATTGTACTGATTTTGTGATATTAGACTCATAATACAGCCGTAAGTTATAAAAAATATTATGAAAGGACTTTTTATTATTATTTTTCAGGGTGAGGTTATATATTCCACTTTAGTTAAAAAATAATATAACTCAAAACCACAGGTTACAGTATTTAATATTTATGTCTACCTAAATTTTATCTGCTCAATTATAATCATAGACGCAAAAGCCCTATCGTAGAGCTATGGCCTCATTAAATACCCTTCTCCATTTTCGCCATCCAGGAATTCTCATATTTCGGCTCACTTATTAAGAACACCAATTTAGAAGTACGAAGAAAAACTATGATGGCAAACCGGTGCTATTTTAGACTTTAAAAGCATCTACAGTCAAGATTCCTCTTAAAAAAGACCAAAGCCAAGCTCTACAAGACCCTCATTAGGCCCGTCCTAACACACGGATCTGAATGTTGGGTTTTGACAAAACAAGATAAGCGATAACTGGACATATTGGAGAGAAGAATTATAAGACGAATATTTGGAGCCGCATTTGACAACGGAGAATGGCGTATCTCTAGCAACGAGAAGCTGTACCGACTGAACAAGGATATACCGGTCACAGCTGTCTTCTGAGTGGCCAGACTTCGGTTGGCCAGTCATGTGTCAAGGATGTTGAACAGTCAGCCGCCGAAAGGGCTTATGGTTAACAAGTCTTCCTGTCCTCAGAGAAAAGGAAGACGAAGGCTGAAGGGGGTTAGCTTTTTACAGAGGCATACTGTATCATTGAAACTTACCGGAATATGGAGCGACGTAGAAGCAGGTCGAATAAAATTGAGAAGGGTGTTGGACGAGGCCAGGACTATACAATAGGGCTGTTACGCCTATGCATATGGGTAACAGGGAATGCTGAAGTGGGTATATAGTGGAATTTTTATTCTTTTTTCCAAGTAGAAGTGAAAGTTAAGATATATTTAGAGTCAATAGTATTTATGAAATATGTTGACTATATATAGTATTAATTTACCTTATGTGCACCCCATAGAAGTGCCATGTTGAGCAACATATATATTACGCTCATTCCAATTGACAACGAGCAGGAAATGTGAATTCCTAAAAAGAAATATTTAAATTATTCATATCATCGTATTAATTTTAAAATATCTATATTGAGGTACAAACCTTTAACATCCATATTGCTAGGCAGCAAACCAGGCTCATTTAAAATAAATGATGCTATAATTATTTGAAAAATTGAAGCAATCTAAAAAAATATAGTTATTTAAAATTGATGGAATTATAAGTTAAACTTATATGAACTCACAATTCCCAAATAACCGAGGATAACTCCTCCAGTTCTCAAGTTGAAACAGCAACAGCAAGAATTAAGAAGCACCATTGTTGAATCTGCGAATTTATTTTTATTATTACTTAATACAAATGTAACGATAGAAAAAGTGTACTAATATATAAATATAAACATGAATGGTAACAATAAATAATTCGGCCACTATATTTGCAGCCATTTAATTTCGGCGGTGAAAAACATATCTAAAATATTTACCACAGTAACTATGACAAATGTTTTTGTTTCGTTCCAACATTCTAAGTAAAAATCGTGTTTTTTGCAAAAATATTATTGATGATTTTATGTTTATCTCATTTAGGAATGTTTTCTAAATACGCTTAGGAATAAGTTAAAGTTAGTATAAGTGTGAATAAGTACATTAAAAATGCCTTTTATTTCCTAACTAGTTCAAAACGATTACCAATTATAAAGAAAATGATCAAAAGTACTATAAAATGTGGATATAATTTATTCAAAATTATTAGAAATAATTTAAGTATTAAACTGTGAGTGTAGAACTGATGGCATATGTATGGTAGGACTCCTTCGACAATTTAATTCATATGAGGGACAATTATGAGCACTCGATTACAATGAACCAAGACAAAATTTAATTTACTTTATTAAAGTATAAGCAACAAAAACTGATCATCAATACGATTAATAATTATTTTATTAAAACAGTATATCTTATAACAATAATTGCTATATAATACCTACATATTTTATTCGATAATAAAGCCTTGAACGGATATCGTGGTTCGTGTTTATACAAATCTATTAATTCGTAGACAACAATAATATAAAAACCAAGCTCCCGTGTGAATTTTGTTACAGTATCCCTAATTTATCGGGTCGTTCAATTGTGTGTTTTAATAATTCAACTAATTACGAACGATCAAGCAAAAATTAGGATTTTTTCTGGTTGCTCATAAATTTGACATATGATAAACAACATAATTTACCAAGCTCGACAAATCATAAAATAATTAATAGATTATACATTTTTGGTATGATAATCCAAGTAAAATACATGCCTATTACAGACCGTGTCATTCAAAGACATTTCTGATTGTGTGTTCTACAGATTCTGAGTGAATCAAATAAAAGATAAGAATACCTAACAAGCTAGTAAAACATATGGTAAATAAAAATTATATGTTTTTTGTTATGATGTAGAAAATAATTGTAAAGTAATATAAATGTACATATTTTTATATTATATTAGCTTCATATTTTTATCCTGAGTTTGATTAGAATGCAGCCATAATTTGTAATGCAAACGTAAGTTATTTATTAACCGGACACAATTTTTATTATCCGAGTTTAACATTTGCAGAATATCGCATGAATGAATAAACAAACATATGCATGTATGTTAGTGCGTTAGTGCTTCATGACTCAGCCGACCATGAGAATAATGTGCAAAAGCGCCAGAGCTTAGGTTTCTATACATATCACCGAGAAATAGGATAAATAAGAATATTTTTGATTGCACTACGATATAATAACAACTTTTACCAGTTTATTAAAGCGGATTAGGTGATTCTGTTGAGGTTGATGATGCGATGTTGGAAGGAGCAACTGCCAGACGTGTTGTTGCTGGCACGAAGATCCGAGCGACGCTGGTTCTAATTGGACGATCGATAACGTGGGAGTGGGGATATCTGAATCACTCCCTCCTCACATCCTTCACACTTGACTTAAAAATATCACATATAATCCTTTGATAATATCTGATAGTCCTCTCTACTCAATAGCTTCTTTCATATTTTTTTTACAAAAAAAATAAAAAACAAGCCTTTGTCATTTTTTATTAACATCTTTAAACTAGACTGAAAAACAATATTTTAATTCATTTTCGTTTGGTACATGTTCAAACATGCGCGTTAATAAAAAAAATATAAACAAAAACATTCCAAAAAACTGTTTTTTTGTTTTTAAGATTCTTGATAGTTGTAGCAACACAAGCATTTTTTTCAGACCTTGAGGAGATCTTAGAAAAATGCGGCAAGTGCATATAAAATCATTTATTAGATTTATTATATGGTTATTCACAAGAAGAAGTGTGTTGAGAAAATGCCGACTTTTGTCAGCAGTTGTATATTGTTTAATATGGCATGTAAAAAAATATAAATATATAACGAATGTATGTAAGAATAAATATCGTCATTAATGGATCTGTTATATGAAATTATAAAAAATCATACAACAGATCAACAAACACTTTACATGATGATGATTTCGTATGGTTTTTACTTTGCCATTCTTCGCGTGCTCGTCTTTGTTGGAGTTTTCTCCGCCATCTCGGAGCACACCAAGAACAACGTTAGTTGGCTAGGTAATCCAGGTGCAGGTTGACCCACTAGCCTTACGGAGGGGCAGGCCCCTCTTTGGGGCCGGCAAGCCAACATTGCACGCCTTAGCGATAGTCTAAAACAGCCACCGGATGCGGAATTGCTTCCATTCGAACGAGTTTCCTCGTTGCCGCTACGGCCTGGGAACTGAAGGACGGAGCAGTTTGTAGGAAGCGGTAATGTGATGGGAAACGGCTCAAGGAACTATTCCGGCATTTGTAAAAATAATAACATGAGGAAAAGTACAAACAAGCTCGATGGTAGTGAGGTGGCGCCCATAAGGGCAACTGGCACAGCTCGATAGGGTTATGTACTGCCCCAATCGACAGCTTAAAAAAATATTATATCAAGTATATTGACATTCTTTGCTCCAGAGTAACAAACCCAAGGCAACCCTTAATACATGCACTGGGGTATAATCTCGGGTAAAATTTCCTAATGTAGAGATATCTTAATTGGATTTTCTTTAGCCTGGGGATATTCAAAGCGTCATATGGCGCCAAGACGATAGATCCTGATTCAAGTAAAATTCGAACCAATATATCGTATAGCAAGTTTACTACAAAGATGTACGTAATGATAATTACACAAGACAAAGCCTTACATTTTCGAAGCTCTATTACATACCGCGTATACATGTGAATTGAACCTAAATTTAGAGTCGAACAGAATTCCCAGATCTTGGTTTGACGACTGTCTGGTATGTGTTACGTTCCTAAGCATGTAATCAAATGTTAGAAATTCTTTAGATCTCGAAAATGTCATTTCTTGACATTTTACAACACTAAGCGGGAGACGATTAGTAGATGCCCAAGTGGAGAAAAAATGCACGAGATTTTCCGAAAATCTAAAATTATCTAATTTAGAAATTCAAGTATGTTCGACCTTATCAAACGCCTTTCGAAGTCGTTATAGATAACGTCGTTTGACACATAGTTTTAAAAGCTACGAAAACCAGTAACTGTTGAGCGTCCAGGCTGAAATCCATGCTGTTCATCGATGAGTCTGCTCTCTACGTGATGAAATATGCTTTTAGGCAGAATCCTATATACTGCAAAATTGTTTGTTGTTTTATATATTCTGAAAAATTAGCAGCATTTAGGAATTTGTTTATCCATTTGAATGTTCAAATCTTTAGCCTGTTGTAAGCCGATAATTTGCGCTTTTATCTGCTGTATCTATAACTTTATAATGTTTTGCTTTTTTCAATTATTTTCTTATTTGAAGGATACTTTTATGAATAAATTCTTGCTGAAATCATATGGTAATTGTTCTTTATATTTTATGATGTTTCTTGACAATCGAAGATATAAAAACTGCTATCGTAAAAAAAATCATGTCTAGTAGTAGACCAACTGCTATTGACCCTAAAATTTCATATACAACCCAACTATACTTCAGCATTGTTCTAATTTTAAAAGATCATGTTCAAATCATGTTTTTTAACAAAAATTGCAACTTTATATAAGTTAAATAAAATAACATCATTAGTGGGGTTTAGTCAACTTACAGTGACTTAGTTTGTACAGAAATTCCAAAAAAAAATCCGTCGAGCGCAAAAAAGGAAGAACACAAGCGCTCTAGAAAACCGTATTTTAAAATGGTCCTGCTCAACCAACTAATTTTAAATTGCAGTGGATATAAGAATTGATTCGAAATCAGTATCTAATCAATACGAAAAAGGCTCAGGAAAGTTGGTTTTATAGTCAGATGACCTGCGAAAAAACCACTTCGCGTTAAACAAATGCAAACTAAAGACTCCAATGGGCAAAAATTTACAGGTACTGGACTAAAGAGGACCGGAGGATAATCATCTTCTGGAATATAAGAAAATTTAACTAGTTTGGCTCCAATGGCAGTTGGTATGTAATTAAAAAAATCTGAGAAAGTTTGACGAAAAATTAAATAGGCTAACTTTAACCACTTTATGCGCGTTGACGTGTATACGCGTCAAGCAGAACCGTTCCAATTTCCGCATAATAATTCGCGCATAAAGTGGTTAAATCATCCAGCAGGAAAAATAGTTGCAAACTGATTTTTTTAAACAATAGATTTGGAGATTTAGTGTTCGTCGATGAAACGTCATTAATGAAAGATTTGTTTCATTCATAGATTAACTCTTATATTATATAAACGAGTGATTGATTATCCAATTGTTTCTACTGCACGAAATACATATGTTTTTTTGTTTATAAATATGCAAAATAACTTTTATTATTAGAAAAAAAATCCAAAATCAACTCAGTGACAAAACTTTCAGATATTCTAAAAATTTCCTTAAAAATGTGGATTTCATTGGTTGTTACTATATGTCACTTATAGAAAATATGGGCCACGTAGCGGGAAAATTTTGAAATATATACTGAATATATTTAAACAAATTGCGGATATTAATATTATTTATATTTGTCATATTACAAGATTTATATATTTATTTAAAACCGATACAAATTATAATTTTAAACTATATTATAAGGGTTATGGGTTGTTGTGACAGAGATTTGATTTATGGGAAATACGTCAGCAGGAGCATATTCTTCCGCGCGGAGTTTTTGAAACAGACTTAGTACGCACATCCAGAAGTATATTTGCAAGCCTAAAATTTAAATAACATTAAATAAATAAATTTCAAAAAAATGTAACTAGTATGATAATGTTAGTTTACCTGAGAACGGCAGGTAAATTACATATAGGATTATTCCAATATACTCCATTCTGTAAGTAGCTAAAAATATTCCACCAGCAATAAATACGACTATTATCGAGGCAAATGTTAATATTCCGACAGTAAACAGCCATGGTATAAGTAACCAGCGTTCTCCCTGTAAAATAAATATTTTATTAAAAGGTATATGAAAATGCACGTACAAATTAAACTGATTTCGTGATATTCGTCTCACAATACGTGTGGGTTATAAAAAGTATAATGAAAAGACTTTAAATGAGACAAGACACATCGGGCGATAATAATATTTCTGCATCTGAAAAAAAATACTCATACATTAGGAAGAGCAAGAAATAAAATCATTATTTTGCGGTGTGGTGTTATATTCAACTTTTATTTAAAAAAATATAACTCAATAATACTAAATATATTTTTCATCATTTATCTCTATCTCTTCCCATCTGCTTAATAAATGCAAAAATATGGTAGTCAGAATAGTGAATTTTTGCGTCCTAGTCTAGCTTTTTGAATTTTTTCGCATTCTTACTAAATCAGGGAATGCATTGTCATTTATACTTTTTATTTTTTTATAATAAATTACCAGCGTTATTAAAGGGTTGAAAAACAATATATTTAAAAATTACAGACACAAAAATACAATACATACTTTATGATATATAAAAAAAGTTGTTTAAACTTTTTCAAAATCTCAGTTTTCTTTTTTCATCTCTTTTTAATGATAAATATAAAATATAAAATAAACCCAATTGAATTGAAGGCTTTACAAATATGGTAATATTAATAATCTCCGTCACGGCGGAACGTAACCAACAGCGTCGCCCGAAGAGAGTCTATTTGCTATGGAAAATAAACCCCACGCAGGTTAAGTTAAGAATTTATCAATATCCTGTCTAAAAATGCTAAAAAATAGATTATTCTAAGAATTTATGATATGCTTCATAAATTAATCGATATTTTAGATTTGTTATTAATCAGTATGACACGTAAGTGGCGCGGGAACTCGGCTATGTCCTGCCGCAGACAGAGGTCATCTCAAAGTTCTCGCCGCACGTGTCATTAGTACGGTTTCAGTAGCACTTGCACATCATACCGCGTGCGAGCGAGAAAAAATGCCCGTGCCAATAAAAAAGCATATTGTTGTTTTTTTTGCAATTGCTGGCAATAGTGGTCAAAGATTAATTATATCCTTGAGACTTTTTTAGACAAATACAAAAAGTTTGGGAATGTTGGATTTATATTAAAAGAGTTACTCAACACTCTCCTCCTCATTAGTATTAAATAGTTAGATAGATACTAAGGAAGTTGTCCATGATTATTTTGAATTATGCTTATTAATAGTATATTTTACTTGCCGTAATATTTTCATGTGTGGTTTATCTCTGAGAAAATTATTTATGAGTTTTTGGGAAATTTATTTTGTTCTCGATTATGATTGTTTAATGCATGTGTTTGAGGTATACAATTTTCAATATTTTTTGCGGAGGAAGGAATATAATAATTCTACTTTTTTTCATTGTGGAAGTAGAGGTTAGATGTATTTAGAGCTTATAATATATATGGAAACATTTTAACTATATATTGGGTCTACCGGAAAATTCTGTCCGTTTTAGATTTACCAAAATAATATTTTTTTATACCTTGAATAATATAATTTCCATAATTATTTATGACTTCTTGCCAACGTGACGTATTTTTAAAAAATGCCTTATGCCTAGAGGGAAAAAATTGAACCAGTGCTTGTCTAATACATTCTTCGTTTTTGAATTTTTTGCCCTGCAAAATTTTTTTTAATGACGGAAACAAGTAATAATGCTAGGGCTGGGGAGTACGGTGGATGCGACAGAATTTCCCAGTCTAGCTTTGCGAGTTTCTGACGAGTCCCCAAAGCAGTATGTGGCCTAGCATTATTATGAGGCAGTATGATGTCCTTCCTATTGAACATCGCCGGCCTATCTTCTTGGAGTGCTGTTTTTTAATTATCCAATTGGTGACAGAACCTCTCCGAATTTAACTTTTCGTTCAGTTTCAACAGCTCAAAATGTATTGGTCCTCGAATGTCCCACTATATACACAGCATTCTCTTATTCGGGCTCAACTTCGGTTTAAAGGTGGAGGGGAGAGGTTTTCTGGATTCACAATATGCTCCTCTCCTTACGATGTTTTCATATGTAATCCACTTTTCATTCCAAGTTGTCATCCAGCCTAAAAAAGTTCAATTTTCTTTCGAGATGCGCATATGCTGACTGGATCATAAAAATTCTTCTCACTTAGCTCATGTGGCACCCATCTCGTAATATTTCCACAACAATCAAAGTTTCCGAATATGGTCGGAAATGATTTGTTAAGCTGATTCAAGCTTTTATGTTGTTAAAGAAGGATTTTGCTTTAACATGATCTTGACATAACTTTCCGATAGACCTATTATAATATTAATATTAATTTACCTTATGTGCACCCCATAGAAGAGCCATGTTGAGAATCATATATATAACGCTCATTCCAATGGCGAGCGAGCAGGAAAAGCGGATTACTAAATTTTAATTATTTAGAATTAGATTTTAAAATTTTTAAAGATATCTCTATAGTGGTACAAACCATGAAAATTAAAATCGATAGGCAGCAAATCAGGCTCACTCAAAACAAATGATGCCGGAATTATTTGAAAAATTGAAGTAATCTAAAAAAATACATTTATTAAAATATGATTAAATTCTATTTTTAACTTATATGAACTTACTATTCCTATATAACCGAGGATAACTCCTCCAGTTTTCAGGTTGCAACAGCAACAGCAAGAATTGAGAAGCACCATTGTTTAATCTGCGAATTTATTTTACTATTACTTGAGACAAATTCAACGTTAAAGATTATCGTACTTATACATAAATAATTAAAATAAATTATTTGGCCACTATATTTGCAGCTATTGAATTTCGGCAGTAAAAAACATATCTAAAATTTTCATCACTATGTAAAATGTTTTAGTTTGTTCAACATTCTAAGTAAAAATCGTATTTTTTGCTTGAATATTATTGCAGATTTTATCACATTTAGGAATGTCTTCTAAATACGCATAGGAATAAGTTTAAGTTATTATAAGTGTGAATAAGTACATTAAAAATGCCCTTTTTTCTACACAACTATCAAAAGAACTATAAAATGTGGAGCTGATTCATTAAAAATTATTAGAAATAATTTAAGTTATAAACTGTGAATGTAGGACTGATGGTATAAGTATGGTATGACTCCTTCGACAATAAAAACAAATTTGAGGGACAATTCTAAGCAGTCGATTACAATTAACCAAATTTTTCAAAAAATATTCAAAAAGCTAAATTTTTGAGAGAAGCCAAAATTTAATTTATTTCATTAGAGTATAATTTTTATAGGTAACGAAAACAGACTCTGAGTGAACTAAATAAAATGTAAGAATAAGCTAGTAACACATTTAATAAAAAATAATCAGTAAAAATGTTTTATAAAATTTTATAAATAATAATGTAATTTAATAAAAATAGGTGCAAGTTTAAGTGTGGCCTTTGTGGCCACGAATTTAAAAAAAACGCCATACCTTTTAATGCAAACGTAAGTTATTTTTAAATCTACAAGCGCATTCCAGATAATATGCTTGGTATCATATTTATTCAACGTAAGCATATTTATTCATACATCATGAGTCAGCCGACCATGAGAATAATGTACAATGGCGCCAGAACTCAGGTTTCTATAAACATCACTTTTTAGGATAGATAGATAAATAGATAGAATAGGATAAATAAGAATATATTTGATTACACTACCATATAATAACTACTTTTACCAGTTTATTGAAGCAGATTGGGTGATTGAGTTGAGTTGTTTATGCGACGTAGGATGGAACAACTGCAGGACGTGTTGTTGCCGCCACTGAGATCCGAGCGACGCTGGTTTTAATTGGACGATCGACAGCGTGAAGGAGTGGGGATCTCTGAATTTTATACTAATTTGAACACAAAATAATTAAAAAAAACAAGATGACTACAAAAACGCTGTTAATGTTGCTTTATCCCATGATATTCTCTTGAACACAGACAACAGAAAGAGATATTGACTATGCAATAAAAACGCCTTAACACTCAAAATGCAGCAATGTATGCCACTCCATCCTTCGAACATAGGAAAAGCAAAAACCCATCAAAACATTTATTGCCTAAAAGAAAAGCATTCGAAAGCGCTGGCATACAAGAAGATCTCTAATGGACAAACTTAAGCCAAACCGGAAAAAATATACGGTATTGTCTGAAAAACCTGACCGCTACCCAATTTAGTGACTACTCATCTCGGAAGGCTACTTAAAACAAAAAAAACAATTGCAGAAATTTAAACCACTAATGTGAGATACTAATATCTGAAAACGGTCTTTAAACCACGCGATGAGACCTCGAACTCGAGAGATATTAAAGATGAGTCTAATTAAATCAGATGAAATTTATAACGTATATTTTAACAAGCATCTTTATTAATTGCTCTGTTATTAGAAATTATAAAATCTCATACAATAGATCAACAAAATGGCGATACTTTACATCGAAAACATCATCAACAGCCATGTGGCGGAGCAGAGTAATAGCTCTGGTTACTGGAGAGTTTCCGAGAGGATCTATCTTCATTCAAGACGCAAGAAAAAACACACGCAAACGAGCTCGATGGTAGTGAGATGGCATTCATAAGGGCAACTCGCACAGTAGAAGGGAGTTATGTACTGCACCAATCAACAGCTTGAAGAAATGCTTATCCAAGTATATTGACCTTCTTTCTAGAAAGTAACATATACATGCACTGGGGTATAAGCTCAGGTCTAATCCTAATTTCCTCATGTGGAGATATCTTAAGAATTTCTTCTGGATTTTTTCTAGCCTGAAACTAATCGAAGCGTCGATAGCGAAGACGATAAATCCTGATTCAAATAAAATCCGAACCAATATATCGTATAGCAACCTTACTACTATGATGTATGTAATGATAAATTCTCAAGACAAAGAAGAACATTCTTCAAGTTCTATTACATATTTTGTATACATGTGAATTGAATCTAAATTTAGAGTCGAACAGAATTATCAGATCTTGGTTTGACGATTGTCTGGTATGTGTTACGTTCCTAAGCATGTAATTAAATGTTAGAAGTTCTTTAGATCTCGAAAATGACATTTCTTGACATTTTACAACACTAAGCGGGAGACGATTAGTAGAAGACCATTCGAGCAAAGAATTGATGTTCAGCTGCAGTAAAAGGGCATCACAACTCCTAGAAAACTGTTAATAGAAGCTCAAATAAAGTGCATACAGCATATAACATACATATTTAATGCTGTACTCAGACCAGGAGATCTTATTAAGATCAGTGAAAAGCAGCTAGGACAATTATATTATAGACCAAAAACTTGATTCCGATAATGCCAAAATTTTGATAAGCTGTTTCTGATAAATATTAGACGATTTTTAATTTAAAAAAATATTATTTCAGAGCATCAATTCGGTTCCTGAAAGAGCCAGTCAACCGTAAAAAAAATTCAAGAATTATGGATAAAATACACAGCGACCTGAAAGATACAAGGTATTGCTCTGCGGCATTCTTTAATATAAACCAGGCCTTCGACAGAGTCTGGCATTAAGGACTACTGCACAAAATTAAGAAAAATCTTCCCCAACATTTTTATTATGATCATAAAACTCCCAATTATACACCTTGAATGAAATTAAATATTAGTTTTATTCATAGATTGATTTGGCACCATTTTTTATGCAGTACATCATACCTATGTTTACGAATAAACTTTTTAAACGTACTTTACTTAAGTTTTCGAACATAGCTTTTTTTGCAAAACAACAGAAAATGCTGGCTTTTTTTTAAAAGCATCACCCTAATAAAACTGTGACAAATAGAACAGTTAACATTACAAATGACAACGCGATGTCCTCTTTTCGAAAAATTCTTCAGAGCAAACGTCAATTAGTAAATTAGAAAATATAAAAAAATACAAACAGTTTCGTTAACCTCAAAACATTTTTATTTATTAGTTATATAATCATATAGATAAATAATAATAATATTTTATCATTATGGTTTTATAAAAAAATAAAGCACATTCAATTATAGATAGTAGAAATGTAAACAAAACGTTATAGTCAATAATATTTTATACTTTTTTAATACTATCTTTATTGACCTGTATATATAAAATGTTATCTTATTAATTTAAACACTTTTTGTAAAAAACACGGTACAATCGCCAAATATAAATGCGAATTCCTCGAAACAGATTAGATTTGAAAATTACACACTTTTATTATTTGCTATCATGATATTTGTATGTAGTTCACGTTTATATGTGCCAGAGTGAATGTACCATGAAGGAATATCCATTTGTGTCCTGATTTGATTTCAAACTAACGCAGTTATTGCAATAATTAATTTATATTACCAATTATCAGATCGTGTCAACAGTGAGCATGTTTTAAAATTAGTGAATTTTGTCATATAAATTGTTATTTTATTATTAAACAATAGTTATTGGATGGTATAGAAATTTTGGTATTGAAATCTGGCATTTGATATGAAAGATTGAACAAATATGACTTAATACTAATTCCTTCTACTGGAAATAAAATTTATTATTTAATAAATAATATTAGGCTTTACTATTTTTAGAGTTTTAATTAAGAATTTTTTTATATAAAAAAACATACAATATTTTTTGTAAAATATTTTCATTTGTTATTTTTTATTTCCTTTACTGTAAACCTGTATTGATTTTACGTTTGAGAATTCAATATGATTTTAGGCATCTTTAAAAAAGATTTAACAATTTAAGAAAATTACATAAGATTAATATGGCGATAACAGTTTATTTTCCTAGACGATCATTCGTGAGTCTAGTCCAGCATTGTCGTATTATAAAATCTGTCTAACGCAGCGGTTTACTACTTGAGAGGAGCGTCTTCCAAGAGGGTCAAGGACTATTGCCAGAGAGAGGGCCATTTTATTTAAATAAAAAAATAATTTCTATACCAAGATATCAACAAATAAATATAATTTCACATCTTAACGTAACAATAAAAAATCAGTGAATACAAACATATATATAAGTGGCTTTCTAAGCCTGAAGCGGGTCTTTGCCACTTGGAGGACACAATGCGATCCCCAGCAGATGCCAGGACTATGTCGGTCATCCACCAGGTTATCTAGGCTCTTGAAATACGGGTCAGGTCGCCAGCCATGAGCATGGGACGAGCTGTCAACGCATGATTGTAACAATAATAATCAGACGAGGTTAGGGTCCATTCGTATTTAATTTACCGTCTGATCGGGTGCTATGCGCACTTCCTGTAGCACACACGTCACAGAATTGGCCTGGATAGCCGCCTGGCTCCTCATAGCTACGTAGAACGAAACCATGATTCTACCAATCGCCATCACCTCCACGTCCAATATCGAAAGGCGACAACACTCGCTCTAACTCGGGCTTCTAGGAATATAAATAAGAAATATAATATATCTGATTACACTACAAAAAATATAATGAAAATTACCTGTATAATAAATCCGACTATGGGGTTAAGTCAAGTTGATGGTCAATCATAGAATGTAGCGATAACGCGGTGTATTGTTATCCCCACCGTGAGTTAAGAACTGCTGGATCTCTTTGGATCTCTAGATTTTGCCCTAATTTTCATCCTAATAAACAATATTATAAATGAATAATAACAAAACAGATTTCTTTTTATAGATTTCTGAATCCATTTAATATATAGTGCGTAATTACGTGATTGACTCATGCCTTCCGCTTATCCTAGAGTGCCGATGGGGTTTATTGAGGACCCTAAGTTTTTAATAATAATATGAATCCTTTATGTCTAAAGAAAAAAATCTGAAACAGTGGCGCCAAACTCAACAAGAATGTGAGCTAATATTTCAGAAATTGATATTGTCTGTTGAGCTAACATGTTCCTTTTTAAATTTTGTTATCATCGTCCTTTATCATACTGTGGTGGTCACTTCAAGGACAAATATCAAAGACTTTGACCTCGAAATATTATTTTTTGCAGAACAATTATTAAATGGAATTCAAGCGCATAACCAGACGCACATAAAAAATAAAGTTACGCACGTGCTTTTTCGTAAACATATGCAATGCATAAAAAATGCAAACAACAAGCCGCCGTCTAGACTCCAAAAAAATTCATAATGAACCAGGATGTTGAATTCCGAAATCCCATGCAAAAACAATTTATACAAAATATCGCAAAAACTTTTACAAAAACTCAAAAAACATCGATAAAATATCTATAAATACTCTTTCTGATTACAGTAGCTCCTTCATCAGACGGCCACGGGCCATTCTCAAAGAATCAGAAGAAATCTACAAAACCTTTCCAGCCAAAGTAAAGACAGGAATAGGTTAACCTCGGACTTATTTTTCGACCAACAATTTCTTACCAATTCTAGCTTTTTTTTAAAATTTATTAACTAACAAAGGCACAACGACTAGTTGACCAACAAACAATATTACAAAACCTAAATAATTTTATAATTAAAGTAACTTTTTACCGGAGGGTAAAATCATGCATTGGGTAAATTGGACCAGCACGTACATTGCGGCAAATAAATTAATTATTTAGGGGTTAAGCAAAACATCGATTAAGGTGATGGCCCCGAAAGGGAACATCTCCAATAAAAACAAAAACATATATATAAACGCCAGAGAGGATTGGAGCTTCACCCTGAGCTGAAGCTATCCTGGATTCTGCCCAAGAGTCTTGTGAAGACAAAAGTCTCCACTGAATCAATGGAACTCTCCACACAACGAGATAATTTAATCTTTCATTCAAAGCTGATTATCACAGCTAGAAAGAGCCACTTTGGCGACCGCTGGTTTATTAGATACCTGGATATTTTGTTTGATTTAAAGTTAAATTTAGGTTTACACGATAGATGTTAGCAAATAACAGGGTTCGTTAAAGAAAATCTATTTATCTTCGGCCCAGAAAATGTCATCATAATGCTTTAAAAGCAGTGTTCCATACGGATCCCAGGTGTACTTGTTGGCTGCCAGGAGGTCCAAATCAAGGTGAAAAAATGGGAATCTGCGATATTTAAATGAGGGTCCACAGGATTGGAGCCCATTAAGGCGAAATAACGCCCAAAACAAGGTCTTAAGGTGCAGTTTATAACGGAACATCAGCAGTTATGACTTTAGAAAAATATTCCTGTTGCCCTATCCTACATTATGGACTATCGCAAGAAAGTTTATAGAAGATTTTCTATCTTTATACACCGTGAAATTAGGATAGAGTGCGGATGATAACCTTCTTACGAAAAAAAAAAATTGGTTGCAAATTATTGAAATATAAAACTTTACTAATTTAAAATAAATTTAAATCGGGAACTGGCATAGGACTAAGGACAAAATACATGCCCATATACCAAGGACGAACTCATAAGACAATCCCTGACAATCGAAGATTACAGCTTTAAGGCCGTCCAGGAATTCACTTATCTCGACTCACTTATCACGAACAAGAATAAAACCAATTTGGAAGTACGAAGATGAACCATGCTGGCAAACAGGAGCTACTTTGGACTTTAAAAGTAACTACGGTAGAGATTCCTCTCAAAGAAGACCAAAGTCAAGCCTTACAAGACATTTATCAGGCCCGTCCTAAAATACGGATCTGAATGTAGTAGGGTTTTGAGAAAAACAAGATGAGCGACAAATGGACATCCTGGAGAGCAGAATTTTGAGACGAACATTTAGAGCCATATTCGACAATGGGGAATGGCGTATCTGAAGCAACGAGGAGCTGTACCGACAATACGAGGATATACCGGTCACAGTTGTCGTCAGAGTGGTCAGATCCCGATATGCCGGGCACGTATCAAGGATGCGGGACAGTCAGCCTCCGAAAAGGCTTGTGGTTAACAAGCCTTTCTGTCCCCGAAGAAAAGGAGGACCAATGCTGAGGTAATTGGACTGTATACAGAAGGATACTGCATCATTGAAACTTACCTGAAGATGAAGCGACGTAGCGGCAGACCAGATAAAATGTAGAAAGGTATTGGATGAGACCTGGGCTCTACAATAGGGCTGTTGCGCCAATGATGTGATTGACGGCATTTTTTTGTGAATTCAATATTTCCTTAAATAAATACATTTTTAAATATCATGTAAAAAAAATCTCAATTTACGATCAATAAAGTATGTACTTGCGATATTAGGCATTGATAAAGAAGAAAAAAAAATATTTATTTTATATTCGTCGCAGTGAACATAATGCATTCCAATGCCCAATGGGCTTTAAGACACATTAAGACACGAGAGATGCCTGAGATATTGAGAAACACGTAATCATTTTAATCTCAAAAAAGGCCAAAATTGATGTATTTGTCATTGCTAATTTGAACAGCCAGACAGCCAATTAATTACAAGTAAAATAAGCCGTCGGTCGAAATAAATAATTGAGCCATAAATGCGGCTAAACGGCCAGTTCAGGTGACCAAAGTGATTTAGACCAGACGGTTTATCACGCGGCTATCGATAAACTCTGTCGTTATATCGGCCGCAGCCCTAAATGTTTGGTAATAATGCCCATCGATAATAAGATGGGCCTTTTGTGTACTGACCCTTTCAACTTCCAGCGTTGGACCCTTGCACCGGCCTCTAATGATGAGGTAAGTCGACACGGTACCGCACGGTCTATTAGGACCGTCTTACATTATTCCCGAGTCGATCGGAAAATTGGATTTATTAAATTTAGTTCGTTTGGTAAGTAACTTGTCATGGGGGGTCATGGATGTATCCGATGGGAATAAAAAAAAATACGTAATTTGAGTTTCATGATGAAATTTATTTCAAATGATGGAAAATTGAGTTAGCTACAAGTTGTTGAAAATAAATATGATTAGGTATTTGTAAATGTATTAGCTTATAGGATTCTGCTTTTTTATGATCTTTCTTCAATTACCTGCAACATAGTACTTTTTGTACATGTATACATTAGCAATGGAACAAACTACGAAAATGTCAAAAAAATGCCACGATTGTCTCAAATTTTCAGCTCGGCGCGTCCTAGCTCTGCCCACAGTGCGATTTCAGAAATTCCATCAGTCAAAATTTGGATGTAAATACGAGATCTACCTGCACGCATGTTATCATCTCGATGTCGATGTCGTTGACATTGCTTGTGACAATAACTTTTATAAATTTTCGCAAAAGTTTTAATAAAGTTCGACCCACAAGTTCTAAATTAGTATAAATATACCGAAACCTTGTCGAAAATCTAATATACGCTAAACAAACTACGTCGATGTCGAAAAAATGCCACGATCATTAACCCTTTCAGAACGGGGCGCATGACGTACATGCACATACAAATCGTGTCCAGGGTGCGGCCGCATGTTCGTACATGCGCGAGATTCTTTAAAACTTTAACTTGTCGTTACATGTAAACTAAACACGATTTAAGTAATGGTGTTTGTCTTAAAAATCAGCGAATAAACACAGCTATCAATAAATATACAACATAACACAAGAAATTTATAGGAACTATGTAATATGTAAATATGAATAGTAACGATTCAAATCGCGCGTGGTGTCTCATTCAAATCTCTGCAGTAGTATCGGTGACGTATCTCGGCTCAGGGGTTGTTAAGGGTCCACGTACATTATGTTCCACATACACGTGTACGGATGTAATGGTATAAGAAAATTGCATTTCGCATTTTTGATTTTGATTCGTAATCAATTTCATTTTAATCTCTATTTTGTTAATATTTTTTGTTCAATTTATTATTACGAAAATAAAACGAATCGAGTTTATTTTTTTAGTTGAGATGGAAGAACATATCCTAATCAACATGTTTGCATAAATTTCTTATAGGAAAATAGTCTAATATAGCGGTAAACGGTGAATACAAATTTATCTCGCCAAAAAAATAATTTGGTCCAAAACGGCCCGCACTCAGATGCAGAATCGTGTTTAGACCCGCCGCATTGAAAGGGTTAATAAAAATGTGCCTAATGAGCTGTCGCAGCCTGACCAGCAAATGCAATTTAATGTTTCCCTGTTAGATTGAGGATTGTATCGAGACACTAAATTAGATTTATTCGTTTTTGATATTATTCTTATTTATTTAGGTTATTTTTTATTTTATTGCTATTCTTTTATTCATTTAGTTTTTCAATATTTCACCTGTAAACTTAAGCGGGGATCCGCATCGCGGTAAACAACTGATTTACAACATTACCCTAATCTCTCCGCTCCCAAAATTCCTTACTCTCCAACGTCCAAAATTCATCAGATTGCGAGAAAGGATCGAAAGACCTCGACTCGCTATTAGAAGAAGGAAGGAGGAAGAAAATACATTCTTTTATCTTTTTTCTTTTATTAGTTACATTATAGGACGGGGTTGAAAAATGCGTCATAAAATTGAAACACATGATATTGGTCTATGAAACTTCTGATAAAATTATGACTTCCATAAAAAAATCATCGAAACCCGGGAAACCTGAGGCGAACCTTTGTCACCTGGAGTACACTACGCGATCTCCAACAGGGACGCGTTCAACTCAACCCTGAGGCCTAGATTGCGCTGGTGGTCCTCTAGGTTATCTAGGCTCTTCGAATACGGGTCAGGTTGTCTGCCATAAGCCTGGAAGCCGAGCTGTAAACGTACATAACATAATATATAAATGATACATACTTTATGAAACATTAAGTCATCTCTTTAATTCATCAATATATAGAATCCAGTTTCGTCGGCAATAAATACCTGGTCAGGTGTATATATTTTTTTTAATTCAAATATTTAATATATCATATAACATAAAGGTGATTTATATTACTTTGTTGTGTGTATTATATTTTTATTTATCGTTGATTAAAATGTATTTATTCCAAATCGGCGGTTACGCGGTCTTCGAGGCTTATCCGCATTAAAGAAAGGACATCCCGTTTATGTAAGCCGGTCATAAAAATTGACCGACTCAAAGGGGAATGCATGAATATTTATAAAGGGAAACTGAAGTTCCCTTTCCATTAAAAGATTATGGTGGGATCAAAGGAGCTCAACGCAGGACCGGCCCTCTATCCAGTTACTTGAATCAATGGATATCCAAATTTAACATTCAATAAATCTTGCCCACTCCGATTCAAATTCGGATCAATACTTGCTTAGGAGCCACCTAGTGCCGCCACGTGATTCGCATTAATTTTTCCTTTGGCTTTCGGTAATTTTAAGTCTCACTTAACTTCGATAGCATAGAATTACTGAGAAGCCGTAGCAGCGCCGGAATACAGGCCAAAGTTTTATAACTGGGTTTAGAAATATTAATATACAGAGTAAACGTTTTGTACATCGTTTTTGCAGACATCAAAGAGGCCGTGTGTACGATAGCAATATCGCAGAATAAAGTTCAACTTTAATATAAATCTTTGAGAAACTTAATTAATGACGATAGCGAATATTGTCAACTGCAGAAGACGTCGCGCAGCTTTTATTTATTTAAATAATGAAGCGTGCTTAGAGTGAAAATGTTTCGAGATATTGGCATTTTCTTTAATCCCCGTCGTATAATATAATCTGTACTAAAAAACGGCATGTGCAAGCTGTTTTTATCTAAGATAATAAATTCGCATTTAAATTTTCAATAGACATTTTTGAATATCTGTTTTATCACGGATCATAAAACGAGTCTGAAATTCTTACGACCCGCCGCGATAAATTATTCCGTATCTGTAGACATTTTTTGCATTATTTAATTTTGTATTTTCGTTTATTTTTATTTTTTCATTTTATGGAATATTTTTGAATAAAAATTGTGCGGCCAAATTTCGTCGCAAATATTTTATTTAGCCTGGTGCACAATACACGGGTGGCAAACGCCGTTACATTTTTTTGGTATCCTTCCAAATGTGTCACGTTACATTTAGCTGATACGGGAAAAATGCACGAATATATTTCACGTATTATGTGAACGCTCCGAAGATAGTCAGCTGCCAAAAAATTCATACTGTTCCCGTGCAAAAATTTCGTTTTGTATC
>JAGXCT010033138.1:2996-46682 GCA_022495035.1 Philopotamus ludificatus | reverse complement strand
AATGATTACTTATAATATTTATTTTTTAGACTTTTTTAGACAAATAAAAAATGTTTGTTATATATTAGAGTTATATTAACCGTATCCATTCTGACCATTTATGGTCGAATCTCCGTTCTACTCTTATATTATTATAATTTTATCTTACAGATATAAAAAAAAATCATTGGTAAAATTAATAAGAAATCTGGTTAAGAGTTTTTCGAAAAAAAATGAAAACTTGCTGTCCTAAATAGACCCCTTCGCCACGGCTAGTCTACATCAAGTAGTCTTAAAAGGATTCTTCGATGCTTTGGACATCTCGCTAGAAAAAAACGATAGCCTGGAGAAGTTCATCTCGCATGGAAATGTACAAGGACCCAGGATTAAGGGCAGTGCGGTCAAGCAATGACCGTCACGGATTTCACCGTAGTAGCTGCCATGTGAGATATGGAATGCAGAGGATCCTGGAGAACCAAAACCAAAAAGATTCTAAACAATAATGGTTACGATACTCATACGTGAGGGCACCGACTCACGAAGAAGAATTTTTTTTGCAACCAAACAAAAAAATGATGATTTTTCGGTCCTCTAATATAATAAGTGCAGTCAGTCCTCGACTAACGCAATTTTTTTAGAAGAGGTAAAAAATATTGCTTTTAAGATGTTGCTGTTAGTTGACAATGCTTCAGCACATCCGCCATGTGATAATGAAAATATAAAAATATATCTACCTCCGAATACAACCTCTATTATTCAACCAATGGATCAAGTCAGAGGTGTTGATGGATAGAATGGAAAATCTTTAACCCAATTTTGGAAAGAGTACAATATTTATAAAGCTGTGGTGAAAATAATGGTGATTAGTTGAGGAGAGTAGTACACCAACTGAAGAGGTTGACGTAGTTATTGAAGATCTTGTAGAAATGACCAAAGAACTACATTTAAATCTAGAGGATTTCGTTGGTTTGATTAACAGTCATTCAGAGGAAATTAGCATTGATGTATTGTTGGAACATGAGGAGGGGCGAAAAGAATATGTTTTTCTAGAAAAAGAGGAATTAATTGAACAACCCAAGCAATTAGAAATTGCTAAGATGTCTGGATATTTAAATATGATCCGGGATGGATTAACTGCTCTTGAAGCTCAAGACCCTGATCCTGAACGATCTCCGAAATTACAAAAGCAGTGAATATATTGCATGCTACATATTTTACTTTCACTTATCCTCTGAAGCTAGGTTTTGTGCTTTCCTCGACTTACGCGAAAATTTCCAAACCAATAATTCGCGTAACTCGAGGACTTTCTGTATATGAATAGTACGAAAACATAATAAATTAGATGAAATCTGTGTGGATTTTATTATTTCCGGTCAATTAATAACAGCGGATTCGTGCGGCGAATATTATGGCCTATTTCAACGGGGTCATAAAATAAACACGGCATGCGGTACAAGAACAAAAGTTTAACTAAAAATTTTAGATCATCTCTGATGATAAATCGCGATGCCAAATGTGGCGCTGAGGTGCGCTAATCATCGCCCAGCCTCGTCGTTAATCGCTCGCGGTGTCCGCAAACACTTGTTTACAAGTTCGCGCCCGGTTTATCTTGCAAATAAATTCATTGTCGATAACCGGTCGAGTTATTTTTCGATACTCGAGGTGTCTTGCAGACTCAGCCTCGAAGCCTACGCCTCGCGAGCACGGTGCATCTCGGCTGAGAGCGCGTTCGCTAATATGCCGCGGATGAACTCCTCGGGGGACACGGCAATATCCGAGTTACCAATGACAAGAAGTCCATTCCCGTGATATATGACGCGAGTCGAGCACGTGCAAAAACACAAAGCCCATTGAAAGCAGAGGAAACGCTCGAAAGCCTACACATAGGCTGTCAGCCGTGTGCGAAGTGACATATAAGCTCTTCGTAGCTCGTTTATCTCACTGACACTTTGCAATGAGTATCGATGTATCGTAAATCAACCGGTTAATAGCGCAGCATTAGAAATTGCAGTATGCACAATCCAATGACACGGAAGACAATGTTTAATATATTTAAAAAAAATATATTCTCATTGCAAATGTATTCTGAAAGTTATTCTATTCAGCATCGTAGAGAGGAGCTAACGGCATTAACCTTTTAAAAATTGTCCAACGGGGACAGGTCGCGGGTGAACGCCGGGACAAAGGAATTAGTCCCCATCTGCTGATCCACTTTCTTCAATTCGGCTGAAAGCAAATTGTATCCTGAAGACGAAAAAAAAATTGAATATTTTTTCCTGGATTGATCGCACCCGGTCCTCGAACGTCCCCGGTGAAATTCCCAATTTGATCTGTATGGTAATTCAAGCGGTCCACTTTGCGAAGGGTCCGTTGTCACGTGACTTGTACCTCCATGGCCGCACAATGGAACATTGTCCTGCGGAATCCAATCATCGAGACATCCCAATTTCGATATATAAATTAAAACGTATATATGCTTTAAAATAATTTTTAATAATTTTAAATCGGACCAAAAATAATGTCGTATTCCATTGTATCCGTATGCTTTTAATCTTATCCACTAAAAAAACATTGTCTTTATTTTAATCGTATACCAGATCAAATCATATAGATGCTTTTTATTCATTTTTTCAATGAATATCTCCTTTAATAAATTCATTAAAAAAATATGATGAGAGTAACTCAAAGATTCGACTAAAAGTGGACGGAGTGGGAAGGGTTAAACTGACAGATTTTCGGTTTTTGGAGCTTTATTTTAGTTATTTGCACAAGTTTAATGTAAAATATAAAAAAATGAACAAAAAGAAAAATAGAGAAATAGAATAGATTTTAAAAAAATGAATGGAAACGCCCATTATTTTACAAAATTTATCTGCAGCATAAGTTTAAAAATCATTTCGGTTTAGATCTAGAAAATTAAATTAAATGCCTTTGCTTTAACCTTTTCCATCGTGGATTATTTTGGTAAAATTTAAGAGGTTCAATTACGTTGCTAAAAAAAAAATGAGTCATAGTCTGGTCCACAGAGTAGAGAAGGTTAAATAAATATCTCATGGTTTACAAATAAAATCAAAAGAAAAACTAACCATTTAATCTGAAATATATACAACGAACTGTGAATCATATATGATATATAAATGTAGAAGATCCTAGAGTTTTGGATTATGTGTTAAATATAAAGAAATAACAAAACAGTGCAAAAATATGTACATGTTGGTGTACACACATCCTTGTGTGCATAAATAAATCTGGTCACTAACGGATTCCTCACCACAGAGCCAGTATACCCTGGGAAGGAAAACCCTAATCTGTTGACCAACAATCGGTCTAGTCTTGATACTTTCGCTGCTCTTCCTTCTTTCTAGGGGACCCCTCTCTGAGGAGGTCTTTCCCATGATGAAAGGATTGCTATTGCGTGACAGGGCTAATAATCACTTGCGACCGGCTACTTGAGACTCGTTTTGGGCAGATGTGCATGTGTCGCAGAAAGGTCCAAGACACCTCACCACCCGTTGGCGAGCTGTCGCTTTAAAAAGTATAGTATGGGTTGTAAAAGTATAGTATAGGTTGCAAAAAGTATAGTATAGGTTGTAAAAAGTATAGTATAGGTTGTAAAAGTATAGTATAGGTTGTAAAAAGTATAGTATAGGTTGTAAAAAGTATAGTATAGGTTGCAAAAAGTATAGTATGGGTTGTAAAAAGAAAAAAACATTGCTCTCTCCGCAATACCACACGAGACCGCGAACAAAAAGTGTCTATATACATATATATATATATACACATACATACACATATATACATATTTGTTGGCGAGCTGTCGCTTTGTCTTCGATCGGTTTGAAGGCGATCAAAATATCTATATATATGTATATACTCCTTTAAATTTATTTAAATTATTCTATAAACATCCTATGTCTCCTATTAATATAAGAAAGTCATGTGCCATTTTTCTTCATTATGTAACCGTAATAAAACAATCAACACTCACTACCTATAATACCTGTTTCTATTATTATTCAATTGCAACGACAGATTACATGTTTTTTTTAATCCAGGTTGTTAAAGTTAAACATATAAGTGCAGTTAAATCCCGTTTTTATGTGCCCGGAATTAATTTCTCGCAATTTTCGCACAATTTCTACAGTTCCGTTATATTTTAGAGCATTATATATCCAATTTTTGTCTGCAATTTGCGTTTGAATTAGTTAAAAAAATAATACATTTAATTAGTGGATATTTACAACCGTCCTTCAACTTCTTCACAAAGAGAGTGAGCTTCTGGATACCGTTAAAACACGTAAAATTTAGTACTTTGGACATACCATTTGTAGAATAAAGTATCGCCGCTTTCTGCAGACCATCATAAAGGGAAAATATAAGGTAAAAGATGGTTGAGAAGAAAGTAGCTGTCGAGAATCCGCAATAATCGCAACTGGACCGGATTAAGAGCTCCAGAATTGTACCAGACATTTATATGGAGAAATAACAAGGACATGTAGATCGCCTACGTCCGAAAACGGACAAGCCTCCCGAAGAAGAATTTTCTGAAGAAGAGCAGTCCAATGAGGAAGATGTAAATTCGATCCATCCGATTCCAACACAAGAAAATGCTCCTAATTGATGTATAGCCGTTCAGAAATTTGGGAGAGATATTTAAAAAAAAAATTATGTCTATTTTTATTTAATATTTTTGCAAGGACTGCTCTGTTGCATAACGCGTGCATGCAACAAATGCAGAAATCAATTTAATGAATCTATCTGGACGATGGTGGGCAGGCTACAATGAGGCCCCATCATGTCGGCGCCATAACTCAAAAACGCAGCGCCGAAACGTACGGCGGTGGATCACGAAGGCCGTAACAAGTGGCAGAGTCCTACGCGCGGGGCCCCCATTTGCATTCCCATTTAACGTGTAGCTGGTGTGTGGGCCGGGGGCCCCGCCGTTGATAAAGTGGCCTCAGATCGGGCGATAGTGCTCGAGTGTCCGAGAGCGGTCTCGCCGGGGAGGACTGCGCCATTTATCGGCGCCAATTTACGACCGGGGCTGATAAGATAGCTGCGCTGAAATGTGGAGCGGTGAACAGGTGTCGGAGAAGTGCTGGCCAAGGCTCTCGAGGCCGATGTGACGAGTGGCCGGAATGCGGGGTAGTATCCATCAGCCGATTGCGTGAAGATACGAAAATTCGGAAATAATGAGCAGAGAACTGCGAGTGATAACGCAGATGTTAATCTATCGAAAGGCAATGAAATTAAGCACGAATTCGTGTAAAAAAAATTTTTTTTAAACGAAAAATAAAACGAAATAAAAGGGAGTTTTAAATAGTTCTTATACAGATCAATATAGAGGCAATAAGGACTAAAATAATAACAAAAATCTGGAAACGTATTTCCCTGATAACGATGATGTTATTACATTTTATCGCGGTAGTAGAAAATGGATTACCAGAAGATTTACGAATATCTTAGAATAGAAAAGTATGATTTGCAATTGTGCTTGACTTGACATGGTGTAAAATAAATCGAAATTAAAAGAAGAAGTTGTAATGCCCTTCAGCCTATAGGAAATAAGAAATTGTTATTTTAATATAATAAATAGGAGATATCGGATATGATTTTTCTCTTATTAACCAGTTTATATAATTTAAGATCAAAGTTTGTGTACAAATAATTAATATAAAGTTTAAAACAACTGAAATAATATTAACACATTGCCTACGGGGCGAATCGCGGTCAAACGGAAATTTGGTGAAACGTCGTCTTTTACAAAAAAAATCATAACTCTTTTATTAATCGTTAATCAAGATATTGAGCCGAAAATTAAATCACTTAAACTTTAGCATTTACTGGATATTTAAAGCAAAAAAAAAAATTATATCTCACGGCAGGGATCACTAAACTTTTAGGAAACGGGCGTAATTGAGTTTGTCGGCTAGCGTGTGTAATGCGCGCCCCGGACATACACAAATACGCTTTTGACGTGGAATCCACGTCCCCCGTAGGCAATGTATTAAAATGGTTTAAAATTATGTTGATCCATATTGTAGTTTTTATCAAAAAAATTTAAAATATAATTTTATTTGTTCGTATAACTCCTTTACAACGTTTTAAAAATGTAAAATCTAAAAAATCTTTCGGTTTAAAATGAAAGAATGAAACAAGAAGTAATATACTTTTTTAGTTCAGCAATAGTTTGAGATTTTTTCATAGGAACTATCCAAATCATTTGTAGCTTAAAATTAACACATTCCGGTCCGCTGGGTTCCGCGCCGAGTTCTGCGTTGGGTCGGGCGATTTCGCGGAAAAAATAGCAAAATTTAAGTACTTCAGTTAAATCGATGTAACTCTGATACCATTTAAGTTACGTCAATATTTTTTTTTGGTGTGTTCAGAAAGGTTATCTCTATGTAAAAAAATAACAGTTCAAAACTTTTGAAAGTGTGGTCTGCGTATGAATGAAATATAAATGATTTTGGTTTAACATCAGCGCCAACGAGGACTCGAAAACGCGTCCCCAGTACTTCTACGTTGGCCCGCGAGAACGCGTATTCGAGTTCTCCGGATCGCAACGTGTTAATATAGTATCTCCAGTAACTAAATAACAAATCAAAAGTACAAGGGATGAATGAAAATCCTCCCGATTGACGGGTGAAATTTTTCACAAAAATAACATTTTTTTGAAGAAGAAAAACGGTACAATGTCAACTTTGCAATATCTGAAAGAAAACTGCAACAGTTTAGAAATTCTTTGAAGTATAATATAAAAAGTATGAAGCCACATGAAACAAGGATGCACTAAAATTCATTGACACGATATATATCACAAGCAAAAATTACTAAGGAATTAATAGTTTAATGTTGGTAAAATCATGTCTTTTCCTTGAGAGAGCCATATCGGAAAATTGTAACATAGACAGTCAAGGTAATTAAAAAAAAATATCGCATATTTTTCTCTACCAAATCTTGCATTCGTCCATGAATGAATTAATTTTTATGTTTTACACAAAGTCTAGTTCCTAAATCATTCTAAAAATAATTCATTTCGATTTAACCACTTCTGTGGCCAACCTCTTGGAAAAAAGTGATTACGACACGTGTCACTCAACGCGCGCGATGCGTTCTCTAGACTGATGGTGGAATGACCCGAGCTGGATTCGGGCAAATCACTATAAAAAGTTTCGTGTACGATGTGCCCGAATCCAGTTCGGGCAAATCACTGTGTCAGTAAAATACCTACCCGAATTGTATTCGGGCAAATCACACAAGGGGTTAAGTACCAAACTATAATGTTCTCCTTGCCGTATTCAGATGATTGTTCTAATTTTACTACATCGGCTATAGTGAATATGCAATGGCGGCTCGTGGTTAAAATATTTGGGAGTGCTGCAGAAGATTAAAAATTAAAAAAAGTATACACCTTGGCCTCGCATATGTATATTTTGTCGATTGTTCGATATTTTTTGGAATTTTTGTATGAACTTCTAACCTCGTATAACACGGATTTGTATTACACGACGTTTTTGTGGAACCATATGACCGTGTATTTCGAAAGTAACTCAGTATGTACGGCGCGGAACTGCTGTGAGTCGCAACGCAAGTGCACATTGCTTAGCGAAGAGATCTCCCCACCCCGCTACCGCCCCGCATCCATCCAATACACGACGCTGGTAGTGCTGATAAGCAGATAGCGCTCTTGCTCTATTATGTCTACCATGTTTACTATGTCTAAGTAAATTTGATTATACATCGATAAGTTTTTTTATAAAACAGAATGTTTTAAGAACCACTAGCTATCAATAGCGTTTTAGAATATTCATAAAATGCAAGTAATAGCGAATGATCCGGATAAAACTTTGCATGCACTTATCCAAAGTGACTATAAACGTTACCTACCACAGTAAACGTCAAAAGCGACTAAATTATTAAGACCATACAGACAACGATAGACAATTTAATGCACGCTACGCTCGATACACGTGCCTTTTTTCGCTTATTTTTTTTTTGCGGGCACGGTGAGTCGGCACAATATAAATGAAGCCGGCCGGGCACAATGGGTCCAGCAGCAGTAAAGTTGTGCGATTGTCACCTTTGACATATATTGGACCGGGCAGTGTCACACGTGGAATTGAGTCCGACATCGTTCTCCATCTTTATTGCAGCCAGTGTGCGAGACGAGGGTAAAGAAAAATGGAGGCGATCTCTCTTATTGCCCAAGCGACCCACGCGATGCATCTTGGAAATTGAAGATCAGAAGAAAATTGATGGCCCGGCCGTAGAAGCGTATTCGTGGAGATAGATAACGCACGAATAAAATATTAGTTTATGTTTACCGATAAATATTCCGACGTTTATCTGTCCATCAGTTTTCAGTTAATTTGGCCAGAGTGCCTCGTCTCGTTAACACCTCGGCGCACAGATTCGGCGTTATCCCGTTTTACAACTTTCCGGGAATTCTTTTCCGGATTCCATCTGCAGGATACGGACAGACTCCGCCTTCGGAGCTCGTTTCCTGGTCTAAAAGTGCTTAGTGGTGTACTCGCCGCGGTCGTTATGGCCCCGGCCGCTGATTGACATAACGATTCCGTTAACGAGCCACTAAACCGCGACGTCACTTTAACGGCACCAGTTAATTTGGCTCATTTGAAACCGCTTCCTTTTGGCTAATAGACGTGTTTAATCACCTCGCTGACATGGAACTGCCAGCCCTGATCCTGTCGCCGGAATAAAAACAACGGGGAGACTGGAGCCGACCCGTGGGATCCGGGAATGTCTAGAAATTACATCGAAAGTTCCAAGAAGCAATGGCTCGAGTCGAAACGACGATATTCAGAAATAGCTGATTTTTTTTTAAACTTAAATTCTCTCCCAAAAATCAAAAGAAAAATATAATTATATAAAAATCTGTCAAAAATACGATCGTTCTCAGTATAACAGTTTTGTCAATATTGAGAAAATAAACACAGACTGGCCAAAGCTCTACCAAAAACTGGAAAAAGGATAATTTTTCCGACCGGACGAAAATGTTACGATTTAGACAAGGACCTGTTTGGTCCATCAGTTGTGTTTCTTTCATCGAACCATCAACACGTGTTACATCTAGAGATCATCTTTCAGTAGAAATTAGTTTTTTTTCTTCGCTATATTTCAAATGGAAGCTACTACGAAAAAAAATTGTGATTTATATGGAAATGTACTATATATTCGTCAGTGTCAGAGATGGTTTAAAAAAAATCTAAATTTTGATTTGAAAAACAAGCCTTAAGAGAAGAAGGTCGTTAAAGTGAATGATGACACTTTATGGTGTGATGACAATAAAATCAAATCAACAAGTAAGAGACGCACTCGGATACTTTTGGTCAAACGTGCAAGAACATCTTAAAAAATCGGAAAAATCTAATCTAAACAAGGAGTTGGGATTGAGCATGACTTGAGCTACGAGAACAAGGCCTTGAAGGTAGATATTTGAAAGAAGTTGTTCTAATTAGAAGAAGAATCATCGTTTCTCAGACTGGTGACTGAGGATGAGAAGTGGGTAATGTACTTCGACTAAATTCGAAAAAAACAAGCTTACAAACGTACAGAGACCGAAACAGGGTCTCACGAACCGTAAGGCCCTTTTGTCAGTGTGGTGGGATTGTAAAGGGATCATCCATTACGAAGTGCTCCCATATGGCCAATCCATAATCGCTAAGATTTATTGCAGTCAACTCGACCGTTTAAATGAGGCAATAAAAACTAAACGTCCCTCAATATACAGAAGAAAATTGACTACCCACCATATTCACCTAATCCAACCCCATCAGATTACCATCCATTTAGATCATTGTAACATTTCTTGTGTAAAAAAAATTACAATAACATCGACGATAAAATATCGCAAATATAGATAAGATTATTTTTTTAGTTAAAAATAAGAATATTGTACAAATGCTTTTGAGATGAATATTTAAGCTAGCATCAATAGAAATCACAAATTGAAATCTATCACGATTCTCCATATCAATCACTGAGCATGAATGCTTTACTGTTCGGTATACCCCATTTGTAATAAAGTTCATAAGATTTGCGACAAAGGGATCAAAGCAATTAAATTGTGCTACGTTTGAAAAGGCCAAAGGTTTTTAATCATCCACCATCTAATCAATTTTTCTTTGGCCGTAAAATTCAACCCAACTACTCTGATATATTTTTTTTTAATCAAAAAACATATATAACTTTAACCCACTTGATAAAATGAAAATTGCTACCTTATTTGTACAAGGAAAATAAAAATTCCCGCAAAATTGCAGCATCTGTGGGGTTTATTTAGTCAATCTGCAGTGACTAGATTTATAAAGAAATTTTAACAAAACTCAGTCTATAGAGCGGAAAAAAGGAAAAGGACCAAAGCGGAAGACAACCGCTCCAGAAGATTTTGTATTTTACAAAGGTTCTGATCAACCAACTGTCATAAAACTATAGTACATATAAGAGCAGAGTTTGGATTCGGAAAGTAAGTGATTGGATTCAGTGTCGAGATGGTGCGGAGAAGTCTTAGCGATGATGGTTTTATGGCAAGATCACTTGCGTAAAAACCACTCCTCCTTAAAAAAATGACATGGACTAAATAGGACTGGAGGAAAATTATCTTCTCAGATGAAAGCAAATTTAATTTGTAGTAAGGCAAAAAGCTCGAGTGTAGTTTGTATGAAGAAAAACAGGAGAAATTTTGACGAATATTGACTGACGGTGGAACATCCAGCAGGAAAAATGGTTTGGTGATGCTTTTCTAACTATGGAGTTGGAGATTTAGTGTTCGTCGATGGAACCGTTAATGGAGAAGTTTATAAAATAATCTTTAACGCTATGGTGGCCGCTGAAGCATATGTTGTATCATCACGGGTTCGATCATTGATGACCGCATGATGCATATGCTGCATCATCACGGGTTCGATCATTGTGCAATGCAGCATACGCATCATGTTTTCGTTAACAATTTTTATCCGATAACATATCCATATAGTTTCTCGTTTATTCACAATTCTTTTTTTTAATGCTTTAGTCGAGCACAAAATTGCAAAATTCAAATAGGTCATATAATATCATAATAATAATATGTGGTTGTATCGAATTCCGGATTTTTTCCCAAACGTTATAAGAAATCTGTGTTATGGCTTTATCAAGCAAATAACGAGAAATTAACTTCTACTGTTAAATACGTGGACTAAGTAATATTTTTTTCATAAAGATATCTTTATTTCGACCCCATTGTCAACATAAAGGTAAATCGGCGGCCCCTAGCGCAAGTTTTCGGTAGTTTGAGCGGCCACCATAGTGTTAATGAGAACCTTCTTTCATCCATAGAACAAAACCTATTGTATATAAAGGATTGCATCTTCCAGGACGATTCTGCACTATGCCATGGGCTAAGCCGGTAAAAACATTTTTTTCTTAATCATTCGCCTTAGTTTTGAGTAAAACATCTATCATTTCTCTTTCTTATTTTCACATGTCAAAGATTTGATAGAAAAACTTGATATTTCAACATTTTCATAGCCAAATTTTAGTCCTGATTTTAACCTTATCGAAAATGAATGGCACATGGTTGAAAACAAAAGTAACTAATAGCTAAAAATATTTAAAATCACAAACTGAGTTGCAAAATTTGGGTATTCTAGGTATTTACTTGAAACATTTATCTGAATAGATTTCAATGAGCGTTACTGTAAACTTAAAAGATAAAAAAAAGTTGAAGAAAATAAAAATATTGCGATGCGTGAAAAGAATCCGCCGCAAGTGTAAAATTTGTTATACATATATTACGAAATATTCCTCCTTTCTTTATATATAGAATGTATAATATAGTAAAAATGACTTTGCATACATAATGCAGCCCGAAAAGAGCACCAAAGTGGAAAAAGTTGGAATTAGAATATCGCGGCCTAGGAAGCCAGAATTTACATATTAAGCGATAACGGGACCTTTGCATTTTTTTCCCTCTTGTCCTACATAAGTCTCAGCAGTGGCCGGGGTGGCTCGTCACGCTTGTCGAAATGTCGCTTCTTCGCCATCCACTTCGGGGTGGTGGCGAAAGGTCAACGAGCCACCCCCGGGTCCTACTTGCAGAAGACGCGGCCCATTAACTTTGCGGTTGCGAACGCAGCTCCTTCGTCGCGGGGGTTAACGCGGCGAAACCGGACTTAAGGCCTCGATTTTTGGCCCAAAAACCGGACCCGGGACGTATTAACAGCGGCCGCCTTAATAAATACGGCGGGGGTCTTGCAGATAATGACACTTTCATTCACTGGGAATTCCATTCGGGAGAAGATTAGGCCGGAATAATAATACAGAACGAAAGTACCGCAATATTCCGTGAGAATATTTTAAGACTTAATTTTGATACTGGGATAACGCCAAGCGGAAAAGCACCGGAATTAAAATAATATATTTTTTTTCTCTCGACGTAAATATTTGAATATATATTTTCAGCACTGCATTTTGATCGTTTGGTATCGCGATTTCACACATACGACCCGTGCCGTTACAGCTCAATGAGGGCGCAGACAAAGTTACGCAGCAGTGGTAGCCAACCATTGGGGTGGCGCGGCTATTAGCCGCACGCCGGTGCCGTGGCCCCCGGTCCCAATGGCGAAAGTTGTATGCGAAATTTGCAAACCGCCCCTGCACTCCAGGGACGCATAACTGATGCCTCCTCGTAAAGTTGCCCGGGGGCGTCCAGATTCCGCGCTGCAAATTCTGGTGCCTTGATAAGCGGCCCTGCACTCCGGAGCGCGATCGATACCGCGTCTTGACGAAAAACGGCTACACTTACCCGAATCATCCTAAATCAAATGAAGGATCTCTCCGATCTCTTACCTGAAACAAAGAAAAAATATAAAACGTTAATAAAATCGAAATCAACCATTGCAACGCTCCTCGTACGATAAGGGTTCGGTAATACCCATCGAGGGTATTGACTTGACATTCTTAGTGCCGTGCCAATAAAGAAGTCCCGAAATATTGACCCGCCGAGGGCTCGAGAATGGACTCGGGGACCAGTCGAATCTGTCCCGTGATCCCTAGCGATCCCCAGCGATCGCCGGGGCCGTTTATATGCCGAACGCTCCGTCTTATCTGTCCGTGGATCTTATCGCCCCCGTAGTTTTCCTTTACGGCCGACTATTTTCACAACAAAGACCCGTTTCCTGCCCCGGGAAAATGGCTTTTCCTTGGAAAAGCGAATTTCTTAACTACCCCGCCCGTCCTCCGCCATCCCGCCCCGCTCGCTCCGACTCCTCAGACTGCCGAGCAATGGATTTATAAACGGGAGTCTCCGGATTAAGGGATTCGTGATGGTCGTTAGTAAAACGTTATAATTCACATGTTAATCCAGGAATATTCGGGCGAATGTGGCAGTCGGGAGACTAAACCGATTAAAGTTTTAAAAGAAAGAGAAAGTTATTTCAAAAGGCTATACGGTATCTCTCGAATCAGAAAGGAAATTAACAAACGAAAGAACGAGATGATCTTTGACATACATAGAATACACTGAGGTTGATAAAAAAAATCTACTCTTAATTAACAGGATTAAGATTACACATCTGTTTTTTTTTTAAATGAATATACTGATCGTCATTTGTGACGAAATTTTTACAGATAATATATATTATTTTAATTATAGATCACATCATAGGCCGATATCATATTTATAGGCTTTTTGAGCTATCCTTAATTATATTTATATTAAATTAAGATAGGAAAGTCGAAGAATTCGTTGGCTCGAAAATAGCCGCATCGTCCGAAGGGGTATCTCAGAGACCCCAAGCATTTCAAGTCAAGATATTAATGACATCTTGACATTTTTTTTAAAATGGATTATTCTAAAAATAAAAATAGTTTCATGCTTTATAAATTGGTCGATATTTTGATTTATTTAAATAATCAATATGACGCGTAAATGACATACACACACGGCGATGTCCCGCCGCAAACTGAGCTCTCGCGTCACGTGTCATTCGTACGTTTCACTCGCACTTGGTACGTCGTTCCGGATACGAGCGAGATAAAACACCACCTGGTGGAAATAGCAATATTATTCTATAGACCAGTGGTTCTTAACCGGGAGTGCGGGACAGTTCTAAGAAAATAATTATTTTTGTGATATCAGAAAACTACTTGAATTTAAAAAATGCCTAAAAAATGATGATTTGTTGTATTTTAGACGATAAAAAACAAATAGATATCTTTATGTAGTATGGTAGGTAATTTTAGCTTTGTAATAAAGGATGTGACGGGTTGTGCCACATAAATATTCCAAAAAAGTTATTTTGTTGAATGGATAAACAAAATCTAAATTCTTTACAGTCGATATTATGTAAGTACTGGAAAGTTTTTCGATCTAAATAATCTATTATTTCAAGGACAGTTTTGAAAAACCATTAATAAAATGCATATGTCATACATTTTACAAGGGCATACAGGCAATGTAAGATGAAACTGTGTCGAGTTGTAAAACTTTAAAAGAAAGCCTTTTGTAGTGCATTAGATAACATGTTTCGTGTGAACCCGCGTTAGTGCGGGACCGGGGTTTACCGTTTACGAAAAATTCCGCACTAACGCGGGACCGGGTCTCTGAGTGTTATATAAATGTACTATATTATAAAATGTACATTTCTTTTCAAATACACAATATATTTCGCATGTAAGATTTCATGTAGGATTTATATTAAAATAATTATTCGAGAAAAGCTTGGGGTCCCTTGGGGTTAAAAAAAATATATGTTGACTTTATTACATGTATTATGTAATTTTTTGAAATTAATTTAATTTTCATTGACATTTTAAAAGTAATTGTTGTAGAAAAGTGTCCATTGATCCATTTCTTCTTAATTATTTATATTTTTTTTGTGTGATAAATATGTACATAATATAAAATGCACGTTTTTAAATTGAATAAATAAGTATATACGTGTAAAGGTTAATTTATTATTTTTTATATGACAGGGCTGCCAAAATAAATTTGAATAAAATAATTAATTAATGCATCCTATTATTTTTTTCATTTTATCAATCTATATCGTTATCATGGGGACAGAGACACTGAGGCATGGGCATCATTAAAAAAATGATAAAATTAAAAGAGCTCCCCGTTAGCACAGTGGGGCGTGAAGACTTGGGGCCCTGAGAAAAAAATGACGTCTTTTTTTTCGTAGGTTCAATCAAGATTAAATCGCTTTCGCGAAAATTGTATGGCCTCTTTGTCGCGATTACATTTTTTTAAAAACAGATTTAATCTTTTTAAGTTGAATTTATTGCGCGACGCTTTCTTTTTATCTCGCGAAAAAAAGAATGCGATAATATCGTAAATATAATGAGGTTGCGATAAGAAATTAAATTCAGTTGCGTCGGAGGCAATAAACGGAAAACAAGTATCTTCAAAAGAAAACGGCCTTAATAGTTTTTCGTTCCCTCCCCTCGAATGACACACCGTTTCTATTTGGTTTCCTGTCCGATACGAAGTAAATTATCGCTTCAAACATAAAATTTTATCAGGGAGTGACAGGCGTCTCCCAGACATTCTGTTTATTGAAAATGGATTGAATATTGATTCGGCATCATCCCTGTTTACGACCGTTGTCTGCTACTTGACGATTACTCGCGTCCCAAAGACCCTCAAACCGTAAAAATATATCGAAAAGGCGCATGAAAATTGAATACGGCTGAAAATTTTTCAAACGTTTCTTATTCAAAGTCAGACTTCTCAGTATAATCAGTGATTTTCAGCACATTTCCACGGAAGAAAGTTGGAAAATGGCACGTGTCGATCGTTTTAATATGCGCCACGTGGCCCTGTTTACTCGGGACCCCTGTTCTGGAAAAGTCGCACCTGCACTAAGCCAAAGAAGGGGAAACCCGAATTCCAAAACGTCTAAACTCACGCCCGGGAAATATTAAGTTTAGCCCAAGTTTCGGGCGTAATTTCACTCAAGTAGTTGCACCTCATTAGGGCCGACTTAAAACCAGAGGGCCAACTTTCAAGAACCCGAAACGTTCCTAACAAAAACAACAAGGCGCGCCGCATATATATAGAGTATTATCACTGCCTCTGTTTCTCGACAATGTATTTAGATAATATTTTTTCGGGACACGCTGTATATTATCTATGATACGATACATGTATACCCAATATTCGTTATGACAAGAAGAAGGGCGAGCTTATTTGTAGGTGGTGGCTTCTATCGCAAAACGAATTACATCGATAAGGATTATGTTTGGCCACCCCTGTGTTCAATTACCCCCTCCGCCCGGTTCGCAGCCGGCGCTAATACGCAGCGTCGTCTATAGCAGCGGTCGTCAACTGTGCGAAACGCTATAGGCATATAAAAATCAAGGAGCGGGGAAAATATGAATAAATTTGGGACGCAATTTGACGACATCTGGACAGAAGATTCGTAGGTGGTGTAGGAAACGATATTCAACCCCAAAACATAGATGGCAAAATACTTAATTTAATCATAACTCATTTTTTCTTAAGAAAAAATACATAATGAATGCAAGTGCTAATTACTCGGAAAACAACGAGATGTTATAAATATCTTAATCAATATAATGTGTTTAAATAAATTAATTAATCGTTTTATGTTTGGTGATCTTTGGTTTATTGCGAGTAATATGGGCGGCGCTTAATCATTCGCCCTGCCCACCTCCACCGATCGATCGAATCGATATATATATCGATGCTATTCGCACTTTTTCGATGTGTTTCTACCACTGCGCCACTGTGCTAATGCTCTTTCGATACTATGCGGGGGCAGAAGCAGCAGACACTTAATTCTCGGTGTATTTGCAAACATTGAGATAAAAGTATTAGAGGGCGGCTGCCGCCGTTTTATCTATTAAACTAGCGCACACTCCGCACTAGGGCTGTACCACACTAGGGCCGTACCTATGAATATTTATACCCTTACAAATAATATGCCCGCTGCGAAATGTTCATTTTGCACGTGAATATTTGATATTTATGTGCGAAATTTTCATCGCAGAGCGCGCCGCGGGTCAAACGATTTTATGTTTAATTTAATATTTTATGAGGCTAATGGTTCAGAATGGTTATTTTTACTCGAAAATATGAGATTATAAATTGAAATATATAGAGTCGAGTTAATTTTAATATTTAAAGCAAATATTAGACGATGTTCGAGCGCTAATTTATTTATTCGCGTTGAAGCAACACAATACAAGTCATTATGCCTGCACTGCAAGCCCAAAACAAAATGCAAATGCATCATCTGCATACAACGCCAGATTTCTTTTCGCACTTGCCAGATTGTTTACAAAAGGGAACAAAAAAAAAACAGCAAGTCGCCATTGGTCCACAGGCAATTTAGTCCGACCATTGTTTGCGCAGACAGGGCATTAAAGCCGCGATTCCCATACTCGGTTTCTCAGAAGCGAGCCATTTGCAAATGCAAACACAAGCTCTGGCTAATTCTCCCAGCTTGCAGACGGGCAAATGTTGACTTGCGTCTTAGACGATGAGTCACGGGATCCCACGGGACGCGTGGGATCCCGTGGCTTCATTAGGGTGAGGCGGAGGTCCACGTAACAAGATCTGACCTTGCCTGTCTCCGCTCATTTGCCGGTAAACACTATTAAACAGGAGTACTTAGCAAAATTTAATTCAGCCGAGCATTATTTCTGCACAGGAAATTGCTCCATCGTCGCATTTCCTCTGTCTCTGAAAAAAAAAGTTTAGACTGGTACCCTCAGGCACCACCCCAGATGCTTTATTTACGACGCGTTTGAAGGTTGACGTGTGCACTACGTGGCGGACAAGAGTGGTAGGTGGAGGAAGAGCCCGAGGCGCATTAGGGGGATGACGTCTCACTCTGTAGGGTGCATGACAATGACCGGTTTCCCCCAAATTGCTGTTTCAGACTTTGTTTATTTATTTATTTATTGCTAATCCCATTTGCACGTATCCTGCAGGAGAGAATGAGAGACGGATGGGGTGGCATTGGCAGAGGCACAAATTGCCCTAAATGCATGTGGCGTGTGCGTTTCTGGTGCACTCCGCTTCCATTTCGACTTGCCCTTGGGGTAATTCGATTAGAAAAAATATAATTGGCTTATGCCAGCGAAGGGGAGATGCTTAATTTTCCGGTTTCCACGCCGAATAATACAGTTTTTCTCTAAATGAATAATATGAAAACCACTTTATGACGATTTAACTGTGTAATAGTAGAATAAGGGCTCAAAAATTCATCCCCCGTCTCGCGGGATTACCAAAAATGTTAGACCTATTAATGCCGGAGGTTGGCATATATATCGTATCAATGATTTTTATTGCAAATTATATTTTAACTCAAAGAATTCCAAAACTGTTGCAGTTTCCTTTCGGATGCTGCGAAGTTACATTTCACTGTTGTGTTTTTCCAACAAATATTTGTAAAACCTCCTCAAACATGTGTGACGATCATGAGTATATTCAATACGTCATCCTTTATTTCCACAGAAATGGCAAGAACGCAAAAACAAGAATTTACAATTTGATAACCGGGGATGAGAAGTGGATACTAGCGACAAATGACTTGGGTAGATTACGGGGATAGTTCAGAATAAAATAATTCAAAACGTTAGAATAAATATACACAACAGAAAAAATCATCTTTTCAATTTTTAATAAAAGAATTATTGTTTTATTTAAATTAACCTATCGCCAGTGGCAACAAAAACTACTTGACCTAAAATTATTCATATTATTTTTATTAAATGATAAATTATATAAATAATAGTGGCGGCTCGTGGGTAAAATATTTAGAGGTGCTGCGGAATATTAAACATAATAAAGTATATTTCGCTCATATTTTATTTAAAATATGAGCGAAAAATAAAAAAAAATACTAAATAATATTAGCAATAATACTATAAGTGGCAAGAGGCACGAAGAAGCTATGACGGGCTGCGGATGTGTGACGCTTAGCGGTGAGACCCCCCCCCCCCGCATTTTGCTACTAACTCGCATTCATCCAATATACGACATCGGCAGCGCTGACGAGCAGGCAGCGCTCTTGCTCTGCACTGCACAGAGCAAAACTGCCCGCTTAGAATAACATATATTTTTCTTTAATATCCTTGGGGATGCTGCAGATACGCAGTGTATCAACAATAAACTTATCGCCGGCTATTTTTTTATATTATATATTAACATTATGCCATATACTAACAGAAGTAGCTGCAAAAGATATTCTTATTTAATCAAGAACAGATGAATTTTGTCGATAAATGATAAATCGGATTACAAAAGTGAATTGAATCCCTCCTGAGAATCTATTGAACCATCATTATTAATTGCAAAAAAATAAACGAAGTTCTCCAGCTAGCCAGGAAATTGGAAAATATTGTATTGATCCAAATGTCAAATGTGCCCTAAAATCCCAAAGACTTATACTTTTATATGAGAGATACTTGAGCACGGTATAAGAAAATATACGAAATATAAATCACGGATTCTATCATAGAAAAAAAACACTTAATCAGCCGGAATTTAATTATGTGTTGTGTTGGGTCTGATCACCATAGGCCGGAAACCTATTTATAGGCTTTTCTTACATTTGTTTATTTTAATACATAGCAAATCAGTGTCAACACTCAGAGACCCGGTCCCGCGTTAGTGCGGAAATTTTCGTAAACGCTAAACACCCGCTCACGCACTAACGCGGGTTCACACGAAACATGTTATCTAATGCACTACAAAAGGCTTTCTTTTAAAGTTTTACGACTCGATACAGTTTTATTCATTGCTCTGCATGCCCTTTGTAAAATATATGACATGTATTTATTTATGGTTAAAACTGTCCTTGAAATAATAGATTATTTGGATCGAAAACTTTCCAGTACTTACACATCGACTGTAACGAATTTAGATTTTTGTTCATCCATTCAAGAAAAAACCTTTTGAATATTTATGTGGTACAACCCGTCACATCCTTTATTACAAAGCTAAAATTAACTACATAAAGATATCTATTTGTTTTTTATCGTCCAAAATACAATAAATCATCATTATCACAGCTCGGAAAATTTTATTTCTTATCTAAATATTCTAATAATCTAATATAAGTATACTATACGTATAATTTATTTATTTATTTATTTAAAGACAATGCGTGATTGGCATTACAGAATGACCCAGTTCGCCAATCACGCATAACACATAATACATAATACATAATAATACATGAGAAAAATAAATAACACAACAACAACATATATTACAATAAATTGAAGAAAAGAATTATAAAATTTCATATAGGATATCAACAAAACGGCTATATTTGACATCGAATATATCCACATATTCGGCCAAAATGGTTGAGCAGCGTAATACCTGGCTACCGGAGAGTTTTGAGTGAGCCTGTCCTCGCCTTTGGAGGAAGAAAAGCACACGAACGGGTTCGATGGTAGTGAGGTGGCGCCCAGGCGACAACCTTCCGCTCAGTACAAGGGGGTTATGTATTGCGCCAACCAATAGCTTGAAGAAGTGCTTTGCCAAGTAAATCGATCTTCTTTTCTCAAGGGTTATATACCCCAGGCAACCCTGCACCCATGCGCTGGGGTATAAACTTGGGTAGATAATACTTTTTTTTTACTAAATTATCTCAAATAGGAAAAAAGTTATTAAGCATTTTTTACAGAGCCGTGCAAAATCGCAAGATCGATAAAAAGATGCAGGTTTAGGTGTAAGTTTCGCCTGAAAACAGCAAGTGCTTGAATGTTAAGATAACACGGATTTTTACTGAAATCTCATGATTTTGATTTTCTTACCCTTTTTTACGCGAGTTATTGCAAAACTTATCTACCGCATAAATCAAGAGATGTATGTTGTATAGCATATACTGATTTTTTGTCTTCGTAGTGAAGACTTCAATTAGGATGCTTCCCATTAACAAGAGTGTGTTTAGAATTATTCGAGTTTTATGGTATTCAAGGAAAAAACGATGTGCCTTTTTAAAAAAGATTTTTTAACAAACAACTTAAACTAAGTATTAAATATTTCAATAAAAATAGATTAAGAGTAACTCATAGATTCAACTAAAAGTAGCGAGTGGAAAGGGTCAACAATGTTTTTGTCTAGCGAGTACTATAGAAAAACCCGTTTTATCTTATCCATTTTAAATACATGGCTCCAATTTAAAATTCGCTATATTCCATGCTCGTGATTCTGCATTATATTCAATCATTCTGATAATTTTACGGCTATCAATATAATCACACGGCTGCTACTAACAAATAGCCTTAAATATATGTACTAGCTTTTATATTATGGAATAATGGGGGGAAAATATGGGTATCTTAGTCCGTGTCCGCGGGGAATAGAAGCCATAGGGAAACGAATCAATTTCCACGCATTATGTTGGTCCAATTACCGCCGCCATGATAGACCCCGCAACGGATCGGACACGCCCCACATCCCATGGCTCTATTAATTCCGTGGCGATAATATGATACGCAAAAAAGAACTCAGATAAGACAGGCCATTCCTTACTCGAACAGTCTTGCGGAAGCTTCAGGAGATTCGTCCGGACGCGGAGGCAGTTTCAATTATTGTTCAGTGCCGTGTTTCAGGGCTGGCACACGCGAGTTATTGCCGCTCCTGCGATGTTAATTACATTATAGCAGTGGCTGCTTCTAAATAAATTATACGCCCGTATACGTGTCAACTCTCGCTACCGAACAAACACAATTTAATTAAAACTTGTTGGAACGTGTGTCGGCCGTCTAAGGGAACGCACCGAGCACGCATGACTCGGATAATTATTGTGTTTTTGACCAATCATCGTTTTGGTAATGGCGATATGATGACTTAATCGGTGCCCTCGTGAAATTGTGATGGATTAACAATTATTTTTGAAGAAATTATGAATACAACCGGTTAAAGGGTGTGATAAATTTTGTGCGGTAAAAATTTCCGCCACGAGTGCATGTATTAGGGAGACCGAAAAATAATCAAAATCGATGAGCTCATTCACAATTAGTTTGTAAATTTATTTATTTTTTACCAAGGGGGAGAGATGTCAAGGCGTCAATCCTGTCAACGGTGGTTTATAAAGATGGAAATAGGAATCTTAAAGAAGTCGTATGAAAAATACGATCCCAAAAATTAGATGATGATATCCTGAAGGCGATGGTGGATTCATATCCTCGTCAAACAATTGAGGAATTATCATTGAAAATAAACTGTCCATGGTCTACAGTTCATGATCATTTTCGTCGCATAGGAAAATTATACAGGCAAGGAATTTTGGTTCCTCGTGAAATGACGGAGACGGTGTACCATCCGCGAGTTTTTTTTGTCGCGGTATGAAACCGATCCGTTTTTGCGGCGAATTATAACTGGAGATGAAAGTAGGTGCTATACAGTAATCCGGCTGAGAGTACGGGTAGAACTGATTTCCGGTTCTTCTACAATGTACTAGCTCGCGTGAAGCTGCATTGTTTTGTTCCTGAGCATTACGTGTCCCAGTTTGTCACGGCAAATGGCTCCTTTAACGTTAATCTTCATCGTCTGGACCTCAGGGATGACTCGACTTGCGAGTTTTTTTACTCCAATGAACAATCATCGGAACACATTCTTTGGGAGCGTCCGGAGTTTTGGTATGAGAGAGCTACTATGCTCATTTTTCATTTTTATAACCAATATTTATTAAAAAAAACCTCAACAATTTTACATCATTAAAGAAGGTAAAAACATGTCAATAGAGTTTTGTTAGCGCTAAACATACTAAATCTAGGAAAATCCAATCGTATATATAAAACATAATGAGTAAAAGGGGTAGAGGTTCTCCTTACGGGCCCGCCCTACGGTGGTCAACAGGGTAGACCTCCCTTGACGGGCCAGCATGGCGAACTATACTACGAAATAGCAAACCAATCACGGTTAACAACCGCACCTAAGTAGGTTAAGGAGTAGGGTTGAGGGAACTGATTTTCGCTCCGACCAGGCCGGCAAAGACCTTAAAGGCCCTGAAGGCAGGGCCACTAGCAACCAGGTTCTGATGACCGATGGGGCCAGTCTGACAGCATCGAGCATTGCGGACATTTCAACAACGAACTCCGGACACTCCAACAGTATGTGCTCAGAAGTTTGCTCAATGTAGTGAGGCGGTCCCCTGGCCTCGTCTGTCACCAGGATCTTGTATCCTCAATCCCTGCTTTACAGGGCTTTTGTGATTTACGCCGGCCAGGTCGGAGCGAGATTCTCCTCCCTTAGCCTATTACCCTTGTCTTCGTAGGCGTAGGTCCTCTGTACTTCCAAGGAGTCTTTAGATGCGATGGTTGGACGATGGCTCGTCAGAGGTAGTCTACATTTAGACTCACCGTATGGCAGACCCTCCAGGAAAACTTCAGCCATATTATGTTATTATTTATAATATTTTGTAATAATATAGATTTCAATTATGTATAATGCAGATATGGTAAAAAAAAAACAAAGCCTTTATTTAAGTGCCTGTTCTGATCCCTCAACAATCACCAATAATAGAAAAGGTCCTTGTTTATGTGTGGTGGGATTTTTTTAAGAGCATACATTAAGAGGTAAACATATAATAATTTTGGAAAAGCGAAAACTCACTTGGAAAAGATTTTCAATGACAAATCGAAGGACTTTTTTAAAGAATCGAATAACTCCCTACTACCTATACGCTGGAAAAAAGTGTTGTTGATAATTATTTGAGATTTTTTTCTGATAAATAATTTTTTTTCGCCAACAAAAAAATTTTTGATTACTATTCAGTCCCCCTAATACGATTATTAAATGCATTTTTAAGGAAAGGACATGTTTGAGAGGAAACGATCCAATCTCCAGTGATTGCCATAGTAATTTTGATAAAAATCGTAAATTTATTTACGATTGCATATGTCGCAGCGCCATTTTCCGGCCATGACTACCAAGTTATGGCGGCATTATGTCGTAAAGAAATGAATTAGGTTAAGGCGACGTCTACGAGAGGTTTCACTTTCCCCGGGAGGCCTCTCATACTAAAGTTGTCAGAGCGGCTTCTTTAGGGTCCGGAAAACTTGACGAGGGCTCACCTACGTCATATTTCCGGCAGATAAGGCACCGATAAAGATTTTTCCGGACGAGAATTGCGAAGCCCTGCCCGGCGATCTATAAATCTGTGGGCGCTCTTTGCTCCAGCCACAAGCGTAGCACTAAATTTTCTTGCATTTTCCAGCGCGTTAATAAATAACTCGGTTCGCCGTGTAACAGCTTACCGTCATTTTCACATACAAAGTGCAGGGTTTTTCCCGCGGGAAATCTTTATGGGGGACCCCCGGCTTTGGGGTGCCGCACAATGCCGCCAAAATAAAATATAAAATCCCCGAAAATTTTAAAGGTCCGAATATTTAATGCCCACTTTCAGTCCGTGTTAATGCTTTAATAGTTTTGAAAAAAAAATATGAAATATGTCCGCAATAAAAATGTTTCAATATTCAACCCGGAAATGCCCATAATATTTTTATGCGGCTATAAAAAGACTTAATTTAAAAATGGCGTGACAATTGAGTATTGTGCTCAAAGCGAAACAAAATCAATAGCCGCAGATGATCAATATTTTTATTTGCACACATATTTCATTTGATTGACGATTGTGCAAAACATATAACGTTGACGTTTTGGGGTCCCGGCGATTTTATCGCAAAAGGGTATTTCGCGTCGCGTAATTCCGTTTCCAATATTTTCCCAAAAATAAATATTATATATTGCAACTTAATATTGAGATTGTATTTACACAAATATTTCTATATATAAACATAATATTAAAAAAATAACTATATAGCTGCTAGGATGTGCCTGGAGATACAAAAAACAAGGATATATAGATACACTACAAACTATAGTTCGAATATGAACCATGAAAACTTTGTCCATGGTTCATAATAACGAAAATCTGGCACACGGTCAAAAACGAAATCGAAAAAACCAAATATAAACAAATAATAGATTCTTTATAAATTGCATTGAATGCATTTTAAAAATCAAAAAAAGACTATTAAATTTAATTTCAGCGTTTTCAAGCATTTATTTTGTAGTATTTTGTAATGTATCCCAAATCTCGCATTTTTTTTCAAATATAATAATCAGATAATTGAATAAAAAAAGTCCTGAAATTTACAAAATAAAAAAAGCAAGAGTCGTGAAACTCGAGGTCGTTTAGTTTCTATGAAAAAAAGTACTGTGACACATACTAAATGCAAAGTTAAGTGCATTTCGATGTTATCTTATTATTGACTTTACTAATCCAATGTCTGCTCGTTAGCATGACACGAATAAATTAGAAAAATAATGATTCTTATTTTTAAATTACAATAATTTAGAATTTTAGAAAATTCTTATACAGTCCATTCTTGATTATCCGCATCCGGATGCGAATAATTCATGCATGAAATCAATTTTAATCTATATCGAAGCTTTCTGAAGAATAAGGAACTCTGATTAGACAAGCTAAATAACCAAGATTATTTAAAGGGACAGAAATAAAAAATATTTCTGCTGATTATTAGCCAGAAGAGGCATGGATGGATAGAAAAATTTTAACACATTCTAGTCCGCTGAGTTACGCGTCAAGTTTTGCGTTAGACCGGGCGATTTCGCGAAAAAAATAGCAAAAGTTAAGTACTTTAATCAAATCGATGTAACTCTGATACCATTTAAGTTACGTCAATATTTTTGTTGTGTTCAGAAAGGTTATCTCTATGTAAAAAAAATAATAGTTAAACTTCTTGAAGTGTGGTCTGCGTATCCGTGTAGTGTAATAACACTCAGTAAACATCAGCGCCAACGAGGACTCGAAAACGCGTCCCCCGTACTTCACGTTGGCCCGCGAGGACGCGTATTCGAGTCCACCGGACCGCAACGTGTTAAGATTGGTTTAAAACTAAATGTGTTCCAGAAGTGGGACATTTTTTGTAAGTAATTAGGTTTTGATAATACTTCTCATTTAAATGAAAACATGTTTGGAGGAAAAATACCAACTTCACCTTCAATTCAAACAATTGATCGAGTGATTAATTCTTTAATGAAACGACGAACTTCTTGAAACCCTTGACAAGGAAGAAAGTGACTTGATACATGATACGATATAAGGAGATCTTGACACAGAATAAAGTCAGTAATAGTCATTCGATGAAGAAGAACATTTACGCAGATTTAGAAAGATCTATTTTGGAATTCTAACGCGAAAAAAGTGAAATATTGAAGCTATAATAATGTAAAAAAGAAAACATATATTCTGAGTTTTCAACGTATAAGTGATATGGATATTATTTATAATCTCAACCGAGAGAAAAAATGAATAGGGATGCAAGTGAAAGTAGTAGAAGTTATCAATTGTATAAGTCAGGAGACGGCTCTGACTACTGTTGACACTTTATTGGAGTACATCGACCAATGCGGATTCAAATATTAATATAAGCATATAATAGCTTTTAAGTAAATTAGAAAATCGTTTAAAGATTATTGGAAGCAGACCAAAATCAGAGATTATCTTTATAAATACTATTCAACGTAAAACAAGAGTTTTAGAAATATAATTGTGTTTTAAAACGAAATTTCCATTTGTTACATTATTCTCCTTAAACCGATCCATCACGGCGGGTCAAAACCAGCAGCTCAGATCGATTGGGTCTATTTTGTATGAAGATAGACCCCCAAACATTTCCAGTCAAAAATTGATCAATTATTCTAAGAATAAAACTGTTATTTGTGATATGCTTCATAATTTGGTGATTTTTTAACTAATCAATATGACGATGTTTCGCTTGCACAGCACGATATTTTTTCTCGCTCGCACTTGCACATGCGCGATGTTTTTACACATTCGCATCCGGTACGGATCCATAAAAAACATCGCACTCGTGCTAATGGAAAACAATATTGTTGTTTTTATTTTTTTTTCGCAATTGCGGACAATAAACGTCAATGATTGGGTCCTAAAACGATTCTAAATTACAACGCTTCAGAGAGGTTGAGTTAATCGCTCACAAAAAAAATGTATGTTCATAAATTATTTCACATTACTCTGAATTATTTCATCGTCCATAGCTGACATTTAACGCACTATCGATTTCAATCCAACCAAACTGTGGATGTGTGTATGTTTGTATGTTTGCCCATTTGGCATCCAATCGCCCTCCCCTCTCCCCACAGGCCCAAATTAAAAACTGGGCTATAAAGCCGTGACACATCTCAATATAGCCGCGGGGGCTCACTTCAAAGCCGACCCCCACGAATTGATTTGTACCTAATGAATATTGAACGCGCGTCGGGGGCGCCTTGGGAGCGGGGGGCTGAGCCCCTCCGTGACGGACCGGATCCCGCGGGACTCGGTCTCCGGTCCCCCGAGACGTATTAACCGCAAATGGATGTGCATTATACCGCTAAGCCGCACTGCATTTTTTTCTGCGTACGCCAATTAAACATACATTGTTATTGGTTGGGGAATAAATAGGTATTGGGTGTTGTCGAATATATTTGCGACTAGGGGGAAGCGGGCATTCTATTATTGTTGCGTTTTATATTCTGTTTAGAATCGTGATATCGCTAGAGCGTGATTCGTTTTTAATCTGTTTGCGTTACATTCCAGATTTCATCGGGCCGATGGATATATCGTGGGTATGCGCCACCAAAAAAGCCACATCTGCTCGTTCAACATGGAAATAAACGAATTCGGTGTTGATGCGCACCAAACAATGGCGGCAACAAACACTTATCGCGTCTAATTCCGCTTAAAACATCAAAGATGCGCTGACTGGGGATGCTGCATTCGTAAATATTTACGTTCGAGACTGTCGCGGTGCATTTTTCCACGGGTTCGTTGTTTATCTTGGGACATGGGAACATGTGTACGCTCGGGCGCAATAACTCCGGGTGTCGTTAACCCGTTGTACGCGTGTGATGTGTGGCCGCCAAGGGGTTGTCGCCGGTGTACGAGCGCCATGGGAAGACGTCGAGCCGTACGCGGACATCCGATGGAGCGAACACGTGGAACCGTCGCTAATGTCGCTGGCTGTAATTAACGAGATCGTAGCAGTGGTTCGTAATTTAATTTGGAGACAAAGAACCGCCGGAACTAATTTTAACAATTTTAATCAAAAGGCGTGGTCAATATTTGGTTGGTTAACGATCAGGGAATACCTGACAAAAATATCAAATTACATATTCATCGAAAGCGAGCTCGGAGTTTTATCACTGATTCTCAAATGCGAAGCCAAATTATTTCAGATTTCATGAATCTATGTTCTAAATAATAGTATTTTAATTAAAAGTGCTTTGTTAAATTTAAACCTAGGTGGTTGTACTCTGAAATTCTAAGCGACGCTGGTGTCCATACCGCGGGGACCCGAGCCGTCTTGGTATGCGGTTTTTTGTAAAAAAAATCCCTCTCTTGGCCATTGCTGGCATTGGACGTACATCTTCTACCATATTGGTATCGGATTTTACCCTCTCGACTGTGTCCAGGCAAGTAGGAGGGGGTTTGCCTCGGTATTCGTTTGTCTCTAAGGTGTTATCTGCGTATAACGAGTCACGAGTAACAAGTAGCGAGCGACCACACACACATACCTATATAGATATACACAGGCATACACATGTACATCTGCCCAAAACGAGTCTCAAGCAGCCGGTCGCAAGTGATAATTAGCCCTGTCATGCAATAGCAATCCTTTCATCATGGGAAAGACCTCATCAGAGAAAGTAGAAAGAAGAAAGAGGAGCGAAAGTATCGAGACCAAACCAATTCAACAGATTAGGGTTTTCCTTCCCAGGGTATACTGGCTCTGTGGTGAGAAATGCGTTAGAGACCAGATTTATTTATGCACACAAGGATATGTGTACACCAACATGTATATATTTTTGCACTGTTTTGTTGGGTATTATTCTTAAGGAAATAATGTAAATAAAATTTCAAAAAGAGAAGCATCCTTCATATTGCCACGTTCTTCAAATATGAGATATTCAGATTATATTAATATAATTATTTAATTATATTTAAAAAAATCTTAATTCAAACTAGTTCCAGCAAAGGTTTAAACTAAGAAAATTATGGGAAATTTACTTGGATCTATCTATACTCTTCTATGTCCACGTTAAGTCGAATCTATGAGTTATTCTCATTACATTTTTTTACAAAAATGAATAAGAAGCATCTATAGGGTTTGATTTGACATTCGATTCAATAAAAACAATTTTATTTTAATCAAATACAAAAAACTTGGTTCAATTTTTTTGCTAAAAAATCTTTAGGGCTAATACGACTGTCCCACGGAGTGGAAAAGGTTAAAAATTATATTTAAAATAAGACTTAATTAGTTTCATAGTCAATAGCCAACCCTCCTATAGCGCTTTTAGCTATAGAGCGGCATGTGAGCGAAGGGAGGGCCCCCTATTTAGGGCTTTCTTCTTTGATTTCGTTAAATTTACAAAATACAATTATAAAAACCTATCCCTAAATTTTGTATGGTTGCTAGTCTTTTATAGGACAGGTTTCTATAGCGTGGTCCCTATAATGGCGTTATAGAAGGGTTGACTGTATTAAATTGATAGATATTTTCACAAACACATCTATAATTCTTCTAAATTATTTTTTAAAACACATGACTAATCTCACTTTCAAAATTAACAGCAAGTTTTTTGCCGAAAACACTTATTTAAATAAGATATTTTTTTTAATAAAATAACTCCAAATTGTGTATGGGGCTAGGGATGACTAGGCCCTAGTCTTCTAAAAGTTTGGTTTCTACAGCGTCGTTCTTATCTCCGCGCTATAGGATAATTGAACTTATAATTATATTTAAAAAATAAAAATAATTAAATATTTTCTAACGCTATATTTTATTTTGACAAAATAATGACGCTGAGAATCATGTTTTCATAAAATAATAAAGCTTTTTTGTATATAAAAACATGTTATAAATAAATATATAAGATATATTAAGGCAAGTTAAGATCTACGAGAGCAGAAGTTGATGACACAATATAAAAATAAAGTTAAGGTTGGATTGAGCATTTTAATTTTTTTCATACACTGAAGAAAATTACGAATTTAAGTATTAAGATGAAATTGAAAAATTATTGCCCTAATATTAAGCTTAAAAAAGATCGAATTTATAAGATTCAAAATTTCCAAATAGGCTGGTTATTAAGAATAAATTATTAATTTTTGGATGAAACAATGTTTTATGTGAAGATGCAAAAAGTTAATTGGGTTGACTTTAATTAATTTTAAATATGTATTCGTATTCGTCCCAAAAGTTTGAACACATCTCAGATGGACCACCCCCAATATCCGAGAGTGCAATAATTAATGATTTACGCGCGAAATGCGCTCAGTCTTCTGTTTCGGATCGCGAAACCAAACACAGACGCCGACCGCGCGCCCGTTTTACGACCATCCAGATCCGTCGTAAAACCCCGGGGTTGTTCGGTAGCGTTCCCGCCGCCAGAAGTCGGGTGACACGGGCCTGGAACCCGGCCAGCAGCTGACGGGTTAAGTGCCGCCGGGAATGTGCCCAATTTGGACACGCGAGATGGGTCATTATCGGAGCTAATTATGGGCAAAGATCCTCACCTGCTACTGTCAATGTTGCGTTCCTGCTCATGGCCTTGCCGACGATGTTCTGCGCGACGCACCAGTAGACTCCGCCGTCCTGCTCCTTCTTGCCATGGACCACCCTAAAAAATATTAAAAGAACAAATCAATAAAAAGTAAAACTGCATAGGGGAACCGAAAAGCAATCAAAATTTATCAAAGTATGCTTTCACAGCCAGTTTATTTCAAGACACGGTCCAGTAAACAAGTTTTGTTATTATACTAATGCAAGACCTCTAAATATATTGTTTCTTCCTAATAAAAAATACCCTCTCGGGTGTCGAGTCAAAGGATAGAAGTGTCGCTATTGTATGCTGTTTTAGTTCAACCAAGGATAAAAGCCAAACAAGTAGGATATTCTGAGACTCAACGATCATTGGTAATTTAAACATTTAAAAAAAATGGGAATAGGTACTGGAAAATGATGACGATAAAAGTCATTGCTGGAATCAGATCTTCAGCTTTGACACTGCATTTCATTTGCCAATTTTTCACAGTTAAATGATTATCTCAATTGTCAACATTTGTTGGTATTGGTAAATTCGATTTTTGATTTCATAATATTCTAGAATCTACTTTTCAACTGTTTATTAAGATAATTAAAAAATAATTATAGGCCAACATTATTAACAGGTCACTTTTTTCTTCCCTGGAGAGTGGACAATAGAATTTTTCGACAAATTATTTATTCAAAATCATATTTTGGCTTTGAAGGGTTTTTAGAGCTAATCATTCACTTCTCAGATAAATGATTAACTTTTCCCTGGAGATCCAGGTTTAAACTGTTACCATTCTCTCAACTTTAAAAAAAAAGTTCTTTATCCACCTACAGTGGATAAAGAATTCCCTTTCAAAAGATCAAAAATCGACCAAGTCCTTTGCCTTTATTTAATCATCTTATTTGTATTCGTAGCTTTGGAAAGATTAGTCTTATTTAGCAAAACAAGACGCACAAGTGATATGTGTTGCGAGAGGTCAGTCTACATCCACAAACAGGACCATAGAGGAGAACATGAAAAAGAAAATTGACGCCTTTGAAATGTACGCAAAAACGCAGCTGTCCTGAAAAAAATGGGGGACGATAAAGATGACCGACTTTCTACTACATCAAGTAGTCTCAAATGGATTCTTCGATACTTTGGACATCTCGCTAAAAAAACGATAGCCTGGAGAAACTCATTCAAAAGAAATCAATTATTTTTTCTCGTATAAAATTTTTATTTTGCAAATGATTTACAAACATTTTTCCAAAATATAATTTTTGTTTCTTGGAAATTCATTACTTTTTTTCTTCTCATTTTATCGTAAACTATCCACTTCTTGTCTCTGATTACAATTTTATCCAAAAAATGTTCAGATACTTGTCAGCACCTAAATACCCATCCTGATTACTTTTCCAATGCGTTTTAAATATTTAACTATGGTTTGGCCAGGATCTAATTTAATTAGATATGTCAGGGCGATGTCATCGAAATTTGTGGGTCTTCCTGATTTATGGATGTACTTTAATTCCCTGTTGCCCGATTTAAATCGTCGAAACCAAAATTGAAATCTGTTTACTACCAGCACATATTTTTAAAGCATCTAGGGTTCTTTGATTTTCCAAATGACAAACAGTCATCTCACAAACATCTAAGCTACACGCCACTGTTACTTACAAGCCACTGTTACCTACAAGCCACTGTTACCTACAAGCCACTGTTACCTACAAGCCTACCAGACCTACAAGCCACTGTCATTTACAAGCCACTGTCACCTACAAGCCACTGTTACCTACAAGCCACTGTCACCTACAAGCCACTGTCACCTTCAAGCCACTGTCACCTACAAGCCACTCTACCCTACAAGCCACTGTCACCTACAGGCCACTGTCACCTAAAAACCACTCTAACCTACAAGCCACTCTAACCTACAAGCTACTGTCACCTGCAAGCCACTCTAACCTACAAGCCACTGTCACCTACAAGCCACTCTAACCTAAAAGCCACTGTCACCTACAAGCCACTGTTACCTACAAGCCACTGTCACCTACAAGCCACTGTCACCTACAAGCCATTGGTACCTACAAGCCACTGTTACTTACAAGCCACTGCAGCCAATTTCTGCTTCTGCAGGCCCCCACAAGCCACTCGCAATCTTACAAGCCACTTATAAGAGACGTTACCTGCCATTGGTACCTTTTTTTTTTTTTTTTTTTACAAGCCACGTCCACGCCGAAACCAACCTTGTTGTTCGAATGGGGGTCTATTTGTATAAGGAAACAGACCCCAAGCATTTCAACTCAAGATATTGATGAATTATTCATAAATATCTTGACTTTTTTAAAAAAAAAGATTATTATAAGAATAGAAATAGTTATTCATGATAATGTCATTATCCAAAATTATTGAAGATGGAGAATATACCTCTAGTCAAATATTCAATGTAGATGAGACTGGTTTATTTTAGAAGAAGATGCCTAATCGTACATTCTTATCAAAGGACGAATCAGTTGCCCTGGTCATAAACCTTCTAAACTTAACAGTGAAGATGTTAATGAGATGATTGAACTCATCTGAAACTCCTCGACTACGAATTTTGAATGACTGACCAGAGAACGAAAGGTATGCTAAAATTTGAAAGGCAGAAGAACCATAAGAAATCATCAAGACCTTAACAATAAAAAATATGAACGAAGCTTTTACGCATCTCGAGACATTTTTGAATATTATGGAAGAATTTGATCCCAATGGAGAATGCATAGGGCGATCCATAATAATACTGCATGTTACAGAACTCTCTATGAAGAAAAGAAAAAAAGTAGTTAAATACAACTAACCCTTGACAAGTTTATTAAGAGAATATAATTTTTATTTAATATGTACTTATTAGTATATGTACGTAGTCAAGTACAATTTTTGGTGTTTTTTTTTTACATCCCTCTACTTTCGACAATTTAACTTTCGCACACATTTCCAGGAACCAATCATGTGCGAAAGTCGAGGTCCGCCTGTATCTAAAATATAACCTAGCCTCTCTTTTTCATACATTTGTTAGTCTCGCTTAACGCGGTGATCTAGTGGAACCTATCTTCCGTGTTAAGCGAGGAATGGGTGTATATAGATCTATTGTATTTATTTTTTGCCAATAATGCTAAATTTCGTAAACGTACCTCGACTTCATCGCGTAAGTCGAGGACTTTCTGTATTCTTCAGTTTTTTCTTCGGTTTATTAATTTTCCGCAACACTTATAGCTTTCCACTGAACAGTTATTTTCATGATTCCTGAAATTTAGCAGGCTGTGCGTCATTAGCGGCGGTCCATACAGGCCGGCGGCGGTGAACCAGCGGCCATTAAACGGCCCCGCATTAAAACCAATGTCCGCCAATTGCGACTGATTTACAGTGCACACCATTATGAACTGAAACAATGAGATTTCCACATTGAATATGGACCGGGCCGACCACTTTTCGGGTATTAACGCAGTCTATTTACGAGATTCCGAGCTCCGGCTAAGTGTTATTGCCGTTCCGATATCCCGCGTGCATAATTACACTGTTCAGGTGACGTCATAGCGGCGGAAAATGGCGGGCCGGGGACCACCCGGCTCTTTGATCTTTTGTCCGACGCAATCTGGTCATTGTGCCGAGGACAATGCGACGAACATCATGCTAATGCAGATAAGGCTCTAACGAATTTTTGTATTGCTCGATAAGTGTGCACGATAGTGAATCTGGATGGATACTTAACCCAATTTCTACTTGCGCTTTCTACTTTTTATTGACAATTTAGATGACGTAAATGTAGGACGTAAAGAAAGCTGATATTCAATAAAAATAATTTTATTTGGATATAATTTATTTTATGGCGCCGTAAAGAAAAACGTGGAAATTCACAAACGTCGTTTCCGTTATTTTCCAATTATACAATCATGCAAATTTCTTTTATTTTTATCCAATAAAATTTTTAATTGGTTTTATGGTAATAAGAAGATCCTAACAAAGGTCGTTATATCCTGTAAAAAATATATTTCAATCCATCTGCTTCATATTTTCATGTTTTATATTTTATTAAAATTAAAAAAAAAACTACTATTTAAAAATATACACAGTAAACCTGTTTTTGCGCGACTTTTTACGTGCAGTATATGAAAAACGCAAAAAAGACATTTTTCAGTAATGGCGAACCTTTACGAAAAGTGGAGCAAATATTTGTTTATTTTTTTTTTTAATACTAGCTCGTGGCTCAAGTGAAAATGTTAAGATTTGTCTTAAACTTAATTTCCTTTTGAAGAATCTCGACATTTTTAAAAATAAAATGGATTATTCTAAGAATAAAAATAGTTACTCATGATATGCTTCATATTTTAGTCGATATTTTGTTTATTTTAACTAATAAATATAACGCATAAATGACAAAGCTCTCGGCGATATATCACCGCTCGTGTCAATCGGGCGTTTCACTCGCAATCGGCACATCGTACTGGATGCGAGCGAGAAAAAACATTACACGGGTGGCAACAGCTGCGGATATTGTTGCTTTAATTTTTTTCGCAATTTAAGACAATACAGGACAATAATTGTTTATAATATTTATTCTTTAGATTTTTTTAGACATATAAAAAAAGTTTATGACATGTAGGATTTATATTAAAAGAATTATTAGAAAAAAATGGGGTACCCAATGTGTTTCGAAAAATATTTATTTTAGCTACTCGTGAATTTTTGTTGTATGTGTTTCTATTCACCGCACAAAAACAGGTTTGGCTGTATATGGAAATCAGAATAATATTTTTTTAACGAATGACTGTACAAGTGGTTAAATTAAAATATATATATATATGTTTTCATCATATGTTGAGCGAATTGTATATTTTATTAATAATAATAAAAAAAATATTTCGAATATTTTAAGACGTCCAATAAAATGAATCATTAAATTAATAGAAATATAACAGTTATTCATTTTTTTTTAATCACAAAACTTTCTAAACCGACGCCGATAAATTTGTCAGGGGATTGTATATTCCAGATGCTTAAAGTAAGATTCCATAAATCCTGCTTTAATTTATATGTAGACATATTTTCATTGGTAATAAATTTGCAGGGTTTTCGATTAAATTTAACATAAAAAATATTAGTAGATATATTCAGTGTTGCTCCTTGCCAATAAACGTTTGCAAAAAATCATTATTCTCAGAAAATTTTTAGTGATGAGAGGTTCCGAAAACATTCTTAATAAAAAGAGAAAATGAGTTCATAATAAATATTTTATAAAAGCGTTTTATTAACTACTTGGCTTCATAGCCCTATTCTTATTATTTTTATTTGTTGTAATATTTTTTCTAAGCATTAATAATTACATCATCATCATCATCATCATTTGCCAGCCATAAGGCTCTCACTCGCTGAGGGCATGGGCCTTACCAAACTCTCGCATGGTAGTCGAGGCTAAAGGAACCTGAGTCTCACACGTGACGTGAGGGCTCCCCCTTCGTGTCCATACCGCAGGGACCCGAGCCGTCTTGGTATGCGGTTTTTTGTGAAGAGTTTTCCTCTCACTATGGAATTAGATTTTAATCTCCCCACTGTGTCCAGGCAAGCAGGAAGGGGTTTGTCCCGGCATTCGTTTGCCCCTCTGCTGCTATTTGATATCATCATCATTTGCCATCCGGCTGGGCCTTCTGCGCTGAAAGGGCTGGCCTTACCAAACCTCTACGGTAAAGGAGGGCCAAAGGAGCCTGGGTCTCACACGTGACGTAAGGGCTCCTTTTTTGTGTCCATACCGCGGGGACCCGAGCCGTCTTGGTATGCGGTTTTTTGTAAAGAGTTTCCCTCGATAATGTCATATTTTATATATTATAAATCTATCCGACAGAACGAATAATGTTAATTAGCAATTGGATGATGAAATGAAGACCGTTCTAATCAATTTATTTATTAAAAAATTGTCTAAAATATTTTATAAAAATATTACAAATAAAATTGTATTTATTTTTTTTTAAATTTAGGGATTGAGAGTCCCTGGCCAAGCGCAGGCTTCATTACACAGATATTAATAACGTGTACCACTCGGGAGTTGGCCGTGTTTGCACACACCGCCAAATGTTTACATTCGTTGTTAGTTTTTCCCTATTAACCCAGTTGGCCCGCGGCCGCCTATTTCCCGGGCATGCCAGGGCCGAATCTTGGCAGTTTTCCATTTTTACACAGCATTAAGAGCCTTATTGCTTATGCGCGAATCTAGTGGCTCGTTTTGATAACTGTGACGGTAGTAAATTTTGCATCGGGACCGTTAACTGTCCTCTCCTGGCTATAAACTGTTTAAACTGGCGCTCTTTCCATTTTTATGGAAGCCGCGTTAAGAAAATGTTTGCAAAATATATTCAGGACACGTTTAAAACTCCGATACACGTGAGCGGTTGACACGGTTTTCCCCGCGAAAAATAAACAAATTCGGCGGAAAAAGAGTCTTTTTTGTGCTCCATAAATAACGGATATACATAAAAGTGTGCTGGGTTATAAATTTTTCAGTACACATGTTGCCCTTTCCATGATTGATTTTTACATTATTGCCAATTTTCCTTTTTGATTCTGCTTTGTGAAAAAGTTTCACCTTCTAACTCCGACCACACACCCCATTAAACTTTCAAAGAAGTTGAGGCCAACTTTTGAAACATGCCAGAAGCATTCCCTTTTATTAGCGTTGTAACTCACCTGCTGCAACACTAGGGCCATATTTTAGCCACATTTTTAATAAAATAATTCTCGGAAAAACATGGTGTGGCCATTTTTAACACATTTCAGCCGTTAAACATTTTTGTTTAAACCCATCTGCAATAAATTGAATCGAATTTATTGCCGTACGTAAACCGTCCAGAAAATACATTGTTTTTGGTGCAGAATGAACGATTCGGAAATTCGAAAGATAAAATAAATTGTATACGTCTAGCTGTGGTCGGTTGCCATGTGTAACCGCAGAACTTTACATATTTGAAATGCTCGCTTTCAGTGGAAAACCGCAGGGAAAAGGGTTTCACTTGGTCAATGTTTGGATTAACTTTACAAATGGTGCGCATCAATCTTGACTAGCTACTGATGTCATTTTTTGTCACGATAAATAATTGCGACACACCGAAAAGATACACTGGCAAAGTATTTCAAAACAGCTCGGCATAAATTCGGATAGTTTACACAATGATATATATTTTTTTCACATTTTTATTTAATAAATTAAACTTGATCTATGTTTTAAATACTTTTTGTGCCATACACATTATAGAAAAAATGGTCACTCTGATGTTATTATAACAGATATCTGAGAAATGCCTATTCTCTGAGTAAATACTACGAAAGCAATTTAGTTAATATTATATTATTATATTTTTTTTAATATTAGAAATATATGGGCCAAATATGTACATAAAGTGACAAGCTAGTATTTCAGCCTTCAGAAAATTAAAGGTTCTATTAGCTAATAAAAAATATTGTGAAAAAAAATAGTTACACATATTAACATATATAATTAAGTTAGACTGAGTTTTTTCTCGAATAATTCTTTCAATATAAATCCTACATGTGACAAACTTTTTGTATTTATCCAAAAAAAGTCAAAAGAATAAATATTATAAATAATGATTGACTTTTATTGTCAGCTATCGCGAAAACAAATTAAAAACAACAGTATTCGCTTCTGTTGCCAAGGGCGCGATATTTTTTCTAGCTCGCATTCGGTACGATCATACATGACACGTGCCGCAAGAATTTAGTCGATGTCATGTGCTCATATTCCTCCTTGTTTGACACTAGAGGAAATATTTGAGTGACCACTAATTCTTTAAATTTATTTTCGAATCTTTCTGTTATGGCATCCATCCATCGTAGTTAAATAAATAAATAAATTTACGCGTCATATTAATAAGTAAAAAAAATCCAAAATATCGACTAAATTCTTCATATTCTTAGAATAATGCATTTTTTTTTAAATATCAAGTTATTGATCAAGAATTTGTCAATATCGGGACTTGAAATGCTTGGGGGTCTTTGATATACCCCCTTCGGATGACTCTGTTGTTGTCGAGCCGCCGTGACGAATCGGTTAAAGTAAATCAAATTAAACTATAAAAATCTAAAAAGGTCTATCTAATAAGAATCTTTGAAATCAATTTTTCAGTATTTTAATACGTTCCGGTCCGCTGGGTTCCGCGCCGAGATCTGCGTTGGGCCAGGCGATTTTGCGAATATTCGCTGATACCATTTAAATTATGTCAATATATTTTTTTGTTGTGTTCTGAAAGGTTATCTCTATGTAAAAAAAATAATAGTTCAAAACTTCTCAAAGTGTGGTTTGCGTATTCGTGTACTGTAATAACACTCAGTAAACATCAGCGCTAACGAAGACTCGAAAACGCGTCCCCCGTACTACTATGTTGACCTGCGAGGACGCGTTTTCGAGTCCTCCGGACCGCAATGTGTTATTTTTTTCATTAAAATAATGTAAATTTTGCATAGCGTGTTAAAAATTATTATACTATCAATAAATTATACAATTGTAAAATAAATATTAATGATCAAAATTAGTTAAGTAAAAACTGGAATTTTCTTAACATTATTTAAATAATAAATAAATTGAAAAATGTAATAAAAAACATTTTATTGCTGTGTAATCCTTTTGTAAATTTTATGAGAGTTTCTAAAGTATTCGTATTAATCAAATCCGTGGATTTTCGCAATTTTCATTGCGGAAATACCTCCGGGGATTATCCGGAGTTTTTTCGAGCGTATGTTTGTTTACCGGTCGATTGTCATTGTTTCGATAACAATTTAGAAATCAAATGAAAGCATTTTCCATCTGGTGTACGCAAGAAAAAATCGGAAAATCGCACGGCGTAATCCGGAATAATATTGTTTTCTCCCGCAAAGGCCATAACCCAATGTATCGTGAAATCCAGGGAAGAAGATTTCCGTTTGGCTAGCATTCATTTCGTACATAAAAGAGTTCTCTCGTCGCCGAAAAGAAAAAAAAAAAAAAAAAAAAAACACAGAGAGGTATTGGAATAAAATGAATTTTCTGCGCCATCTAGCCACTAGTCGAGCGGGAAACTTTTCCCATCGAGAGAGCCCCGGGGAAGAAGAATGGCGCCCGCGCCATCTACCGACAATAAATTCCACAAAAACAACAACAAACACAAGAAAAAGCCGAAATAGATCCAAACGAAGAGATCATCCCGGCGACCGAGCCATAAAATCCCATCGCCCGAATACGTTTTCGTATTCAACGCGTAATTGCTGATTTACGACTTGTTTTTAACTCACCTCAGAAAGAATAGAGATCCCTCCAGCAGCACTCGATGGCTCTTGGTGTCCATCTCCGAGGTCACCACCACCTCCCCGTCCTTGTACCATACGACGGACGGCTTCGGCTTGCCCTCAGCTTTACAGTTCAGCGTGACGGGCTCGTTTTTCGCCACCACGATGTCGGATGGGTGTTCAATGATCCTCGGCGATCTGTATTGACCTGAAAAATTAAACGAAATTAGGGTCAAATTTTTTGTTGTAAATTCACTGGACCGCGGAGACGGTATCAATTTCAATGTCAACATTCATAATTGGACCATTATGCTATTGAGTCTGGGGCAATTCGGGCTAATGTCAGCTGTAAATTATGATTGACACGATGTTAACAGCAGAAGAATGGTGTGGTGGTTTATTTTAGTCGTTGGCAGAATTTATATATAAATATTGCATCTAAAACGAATGTTAAATCAATATTAATGAATTATTAATTAAAAATATAAATAGCAGTATCATATCCTCGGTATATAATTATTATTAAATATATATAGGAAATAAGCATATTGGGGATTCAGGAATTTGAAATACTCGTAACGATTGAAAGTAAAATTCCTTTAGTTTAGATTTAATAATTATTCATAACCCAGATTTGGCAAGGCGAATGAGAAAATAATTTTAATATTCAGTAATAAATATTTACAGCATATGCACATATTTATTGGTAGTGTTCAGTTTTTTTCTTTTCGAAATATTCTTGACATCTCTTAACTATTGAGTTCTGTTTTAAAATTTGAGAAACCAATCATAAGTTCGAATATAGAGGTAAGTTTCTTGAACGCCATCAAAAAAAATATTCCCAATTTGTGAAACCAGTGTACAAAAAAAAACCTTTCAGTTCACACGTATAAAAAAATTATATATTTCAGGCCAAATATGTTAAGTCAAATTTCCCAAAATTGTTAAAATAACCCTTTTTGTGCGATAATTATTCGATCATTTCAGCTTATTCCGAAGAAAATCTATTTGAAGATTAATTATGTAAGTAAAAGTATGTTTTACATTTTTTTTAATACATTTAGAGTAACGGCTTTGGCACAAACCTACGTTAAATAGGTGCTGGATTATTCTGGAGTAAAATAAGTAAAACAATAAAATAAAATAACACTTCGGCTATATTTATTTAACCATTCTGAAAGCCATGACTCCTGACTTAAAACTCATAGTCAGATCTGAAGGCCAAGAGTCAATAGGGCATAGGTACATATTATTATACTTATACGAAATATTATACTTTCCAAGTGTAGAGAAAAAATTTTTTACGTGCGGAATAACCCAACGTTTATATATTTATAATTAATAGTTTTTTAGCCGATGAGTTTTATTTTTGGGACAATCATTTGGTTTCTTTTCCCTCGATAAGGTTGTCCGAGGATCTTCCTACTTACTACGACCATATTTTATTACAAACTCCATGAAAAACTCCACTGAAACATATTATTTATTAAAATAAAAACAATGTATTGTATTATTATATTATTTAAAAAAATAACCACGAAAAACAATACAAAAATGGAAACATTTTAGACATTATTTCGATAGTTGTGTTGATGAAGACCATTTTACGTTTAATAACAATGATTATGAAAGTGGGTTAATTAATAGGGACGCGTTTTCCAATATTTTTTTCTGCAAATACTAATGATATGGAGGTGGGGAAAATAATTGGTTCGGAAGCGGAACATATATTTCTTAAAAGGTGGATATAATTATTCCAATAATGCACGGATAATAAAAAGAATTTAGTTATTTTGAAAAACAATAAACTTTTGAATAAAAAATATTATTGAATTATATTTATTATTATGAGTGATAATAAAATAATGAATAAATACATGGAGTTTTAAACACCACTTAGTCCGAAGCTACGTTTATGTCTTTTAAAATAATCTGGCTTTTGTTGGTAACTGAAGGGCGGCACTTTCAAATAAGTAACTTATTAAAATTAAGCATCTATTTTTATTATTATTTATTACCTAACAAAATATTTCCTATTATATGCACAATTATAGCTATAAAATAATTAAAAATAAATAAAGTAATGATTTTCGTCATACGAATGATCAGACAAATCTAATTAGAACCAAGTTTTTCATTTTTTAATTAAAAAAAATGTAAAGTAGTATAGATTTTTGTATTTACTTGCCATAATATATCAATTTGTTTCCAAAAAATTCGTCAAAAAATAATTAGAATAGCTGATTGGTGAAAAGGTTGAAGAAAAATAGATAAAATATCAGCGTGTTTTTAAAGTGAGATCAGTGGCGGATTAACATTTGAGAGGTCCAAGGCACAATTTAATTTTGAGCCCCCTACCCTCAATGCCTAAAGGTAGCTACGCGCCTAAATCCATGGATGTTCCAAATATGACCGTTAGGGTAGCTACCCAAAACACATTTAATTTCTATTTAATTTGTTATGAAAAAAAAATAGTTTTGAGAGCTGAACTTTGAGGCTTCCTGAATTAATGAAGCCTTATCCGCCTAAGGAGAAATCCGTCACTGTTATAGACTGAATAATTGTTACAGGGATGAGTTGTAACTCTTCTGAATCATGCTATTAAAATTTATTTGATAAAATTAAATTAAACCTATATTTTTCAATATAAGTTTAATTTTAATTAAAAAAAAATGTTGTCCATATTCGCGTGCAGAGCCACCACGATACGCCATTTTCAAAATTTAGCAACAAAACGGAGGCGGGGATCCAGAATGCCATTGTAAGTTTTTCATTTTGCGCATTAACGATAAAGACGCCGGGTATGAAAGCGTCGGAAAGCGCCGCCGGCGTCGGAAAGCTCTGCGAGGGAAAAGAGGATATTTCCAAGTGAAAATAAGTTGCATGGAGTCTGGTCACGTGTGCAGAGACGTCCGTGGGGATGAGGCCCGGTCCGTGAAATATGGCCGCGGGTAGATAAATAATAAAAATACTCCTATTGGGATGACGACCCATAAAAAGTCAGGGGTGGTCGGTCCAGTGCCGCTAATTTATGACCCGCTCTTGCCCACCCCTGGCACAGAATGTGTACGTATGTATATGCGATCGGAGGAGTGCGGCGATTTATGGGCGAGATGGTACGACGTGGTTTTCCCAACAAATATATTTATGATCAATTAGAATTATTACGTATTTAATATTAAAACCAGTGAGAGATCGCAGGTTTATAAGCAAGTCGCAGTTGACTGGTCGCTAGTCTTAATACACCGAGTAATTTATGAGGGCGGGTAGCTCCGGACGCGCGATTTTCCCCCGGGTGAGATTTTCCGGGAAAATTTTTCACAATGTCTTCCGCACCTAGGCAAAACGAGCTAAAACTTTCTTTTGTGACACATTCGACTTCCAGTGCCTCAGGGCACAGACGGATTCCCACGCCCTACAGTTCGGACGTACGTCTCTGGTAGCTTTGTACAAAATTCAGAGGGTTGTGCGAAAAAGGAAACGATAAAAAATGAAATTAGAGAGTGTTAAGATACCATTGAAAATAAATACGGTCCCGTATAAAAATAATAAAATAAACAGCATTCTTTGTCCCAAATCATATCACGTAGTGAATGCGTTGGAATCTCCCCCAGAAAAATATCTAAAGAATTTCCATGATTTATATAATGAAAAATATTTATTTAATACTTGTTCCTCACTGTCTGGACACCATCTTCGGATGAGTTATATCCACGGATAAAAGTGCACCACCTGGTGGATCGCATTATTATTAAGAGTAAAGTTTATGATGTTCATTCAGGATATTACAATGG
>JAGXCT010033137.1:0-21566 GCA_022495035.1 Philopotamus ludificatus | reverse complement strand
TTTTGAAGCGAATTAAATCACTGGGAAGCCCGCTTCCCATGGCTCGCGAAAGGGTTAAATACAAAACCTGCTAAAAGTGGTAAAATTCTTCACTATAAGCACATCCTCAAAGCCACTGCTTATATTAGATGGACCCAAATGTAATGTCGCATTTTTGGAGAGCATAGTTTTAAATTAGTTTTCTTCAGTCCTTTAACTGAGAAAACGTTTTTTAATCTGTTGTGTGTCGTACCAAGTCTTCAATCTTCCTTTTGCCTAGAAAACTTTTTTTTACGTGTCCCTTTAATATTGACCTAAACGTGACCTTCGGAAGAAAATTTGAGTTTTTCTTACTTGTAAGATTGATGAAATTGTTCGGAAGTTTTCAAATTTATTCGTATTTCTTTTATTGAGTATTGGAATAAAGTTTGACTTCGACTAGTCCTGTGGCCATTTTCCTGAGATCCAGATTTAATTACATATTTGGCGTAGGAGTTTTTGTCCTTCTTTTTCTAGTTCTTTTAATAATTCGACAGAGATACCATCATAACTAGGAGATTTGTTGTTTTATTATGGTTTTAATTTCTAAAATATTTATAAAATATAAAAAGCTAAGCATTATTTTAATTCTTTCTTGCTCTCTGCTTTCTTTCTGCTTATTCTAAGTTGCAAAACACACTCCTCCAATATTTCTTTGATATCTTGAATATTCACAATTCTTGAACAATGTAAACTGTGTATTAAGATTCCTCGGTAGTACCACACTTCTATCGGTGGTACCATACTTTTTTTTAGAACTTTTGGCAAGCTTGCCACATTGTTAACGTCTTTCTTAGATCTAAAAAGTTATATATTTTGAAATGTTTGATTAATTATTTATTTATTTAATGCTTTTATTGTTAAAATTAAATGAATAATATTAGGGGGACCAAGAAGAAATCGCGTAAACTTATATCATAGAGTTTAATAAAAAAATCGGTTTTAAATCAAAATAATGGTTCTAGTGGTGTTCAACCCATGTTCTTCTATTAGAGTGTGTTTTATGGACCTTGATATCTAATAATCAGACGAAACGTGGTCTGTTGAATATAACGGATATAGTTAGAATTCTTAGTTTAAATCTTAATATTTTTTTAAGTATGGATGCGCTTTAATTGTAAAAATAAAGACATTAAATAAAGTTCTGATTTTTGGAAATTTGAAGGATATATCTGAATAAGCAGCAACCTTTAAAAGTCTATTGGCTAATATAAACTTTCGAAACCAAAATTAGCATCTATTTCCGTTAGCACTTAAACTTTTTCAATAGATTTAGTGGTCTTGCTCGAGTTGAGCCCTAGTCGTAAAATCACACCATACAATGCCTGATGTATCCTTTGTCAATTTATGTTATGGATATAGGTAATAATAATTAAATAAAATTAATTAAAGAGAATAATGTTAAATGTTAGTATTGAATAACATACAGGAATGCTTACTTACTTAAACGATTATAATCCATATTTTTGTCTTAAGATTTAAATTTAATATACTCTCAATGGATCAGAACTGTCCCTAAAATTCGATTGAAGACAAAGACATTGAGTAAACACATGCGTATTATTTCTGCTCTCACAAAACTATATATGAACCTCTGTATTTATAAGACCCCTCTCATTTTGAATATTATAGTTTAATGTCGATATAATACTTACTATATCCAGCAAGTTTTTACCAGAAGGGTATTAAAATTTATCAGAATGACGAAAAAGTGCTCGTCGAAATCGTTACAATTTAATGATGTCACGTGTACTGGGTATTAGGTACCTTCCATAATTGAATATTGCTATTTTATTTTTTATTGTAGAGCTTGGATATTTTAAGCCTGTAATTCGACTTGTTATCAATTACGTTAGCTACGTTAGCTATCGGTAGTACCACGAGGTTAGACAAACGAAACAAGGGAGCTAAGCGCCTGGAATACGTTACCTAATCCGGTATCATCCCGATACCTCGGTGTCTCAATTAGAGGGCGATCCCCATCCTCCCGCCCTCATCCCCAGGATACATCACCGCAACATTGTCATTCTAATTAGCTGGTTGCGCGGATCACGAGCCGGTTTGGGTCTAGCCGCAATGTCGCCATCAAACGCCGCTGATGGCCCTATTAAAAATAAACATTGTAGTAGCTAAACAACTGGACTATTGTTACGCCTTATATCAGTGGTAGCCAACTGAGGGCCACACAAATAAAAGATGGTTTGTTAGCATGGTTATTTTTCGTACTTTCATATTAGTTTTTGGGGGTACAAGCTCCGAGCATGACTAAATCTGACTCCAAAAATTTATTCGATGACATTTAATTTATTGAATTCTCAAAAAAGATGTGACATAAGTGCAAATGAATTATATAGTATTATGTAAAACGGAAATAAAATGTCATTTTTTTCTGGTGCGTCACTTTAAAACCAGTTTGTCACCAGTTGCCCTTAAGTTAGCACATCGTATTCGGTATCATTTTGAAGCTCTGTTTGTACTCTTGCCATTTTTATTTGCCGCCCTAAAACCATTGGTGACGCCCTAAAGCCATTGGTGGAAGCTGATCAGCCTAAAACAGTAAAGGAATTGTCACATGACCTTGGCTGTCCAATAACAACTGTGGAATTTTACAGCATAATAATGCAAGATCTCATGCAGAAAAAATCACTCTGGACAAAATCAGAGAATTAGATTTGAAACTTCTCCACATCCACCGTATTCACCTGACATAGCACCTTTCGACTATCATTTATTTAAATCAATGGAACGTTCACTTTATGATAAAAAATTTTCAAATGAAATGTCACCTGGATTCATATTTTAACAGTAAACCGCCAGAGTTTTACGAAAATGGAATTAAAAGGTTGTCTGGAGGAAGATCATAGACAATGAGGGAAATTATATAGCAGAGTAATATTAAGTGTTTTTTCTGAAATATTTTTTCTGTTGCAGTAAAAAAAATGTCATTTCTTTCCGTTTTACCTAATATATAGATCGCGCCGACTTTTGTACGTCGAAGTGATGACGTCGATCTGTTTATCTATGCTAAGGTTTCACCGACTCCCCCAGTCGGCTTGTAACGGAGATTCTATGGCAGCAAGAGCAAATGAGGTCCAATATGTTGTCTGCTTACGGCGAAGGTCACAGGCTTCAGCGGCGTAAGGACGTTGCGCAGGATGTTGATATGGCGATCGCGTCGGTTCCAGTGCGTTGAAGTGATGACGTCGATCTGCCCGTCTCTGCTGTTGATTTCACTGACTTCTTCTGTTGGCTGCAATGGCCAATGTTGTCCGATACGGCAAAAGGCGTCTTGCTGGCTTCACTGTGGGCGACATACGGCAAAGAAGGACTTCAAAGGTGTAAAGTTCGCTGAGCAAGAGGGCTGCTTTAGACGGCGCAGAAGTTCAGCTAGTTGTTCGTATCGAAGAGAGCGTGTACTTCTCGACGAGCGTAAATAGCTCAGTCAGGATTTTGCGATCTACACTCGGGTTTCAGTGGTAAACCCGGACTCTGACATTCAGCTCTCGGGGAGCCTTGTTTATAGTTCCAAAATAGTCCTGCTTCCAGGTCAGCCATTTCATAAATACGTAATACTGTCGTCGTCTTGCGTATTTAGCCTGCATCCGAAACAAAGCAGCTAACATCCCTCAGCTGATCCAAGTAGTTGGTCGTGGTCTATTCATTCCGTGGGAATTTCATTAGCAGACATTCCAAGTACTAAACGTTTTTGCCAAAATTACCGATAATGGAACGTATGTATAAAAATCCCCATTGTCTTATCACGTATCGTGTGCTAATAACTTATAATGCTAAGAAGGGTTTTTACAGCAAATCGACGGTTATTATATTAGAGAAAATAATCTAGAGATTCTCAAAGTGTGACCACTACAGTATGAAAAAAATGCCACCTATCCGTGCCGATATTGGGTACCACAAATAGTTTGATTTTTCTCGAATAACTCTGTTAATAAAAATCCTACATCTCACAAACTATTCGTCTAAAAAATTCTAATGAATAAAAAAACGCCTTCGCAACGCGTGCAATATTTTTCATCGCTCGCATCCTGTACGGTATGCAGAGTGCGAGTGATGCATGCTGGCCAGATCTAGTCAAAAACATGTGGATATCACTAAACACTAAACGTGCGAAAGATATCGAAGACTACTAAATAATTTAGGAGACAATTGACTTCTGATCTGGATATTCCAGGAGGATCGTATAAAGAGTGATATAGATCTGCAAATAAAGGAATCAATTTAAGTTTGAATCTCAAACTCTCAACAAAAATGGATATGTTTATAAATTTTATTCCTAATTATTTTAATTTAGGGATTAGGAATAATGTGGGTGGATTAAAAGAGTGGGATTGTATTCAAATGCTGTGACAGTTATTACAAGAGCTAAAAATAAGAGTCTAATTTAGATATATTTTTTTTTCATCTTTCTTTTCAAAAAGACAAAAAAAGTTTAGTGCAAAGTTTGGTATTCTTAATTTTTCTAGAAATCTATGATATGAAAAAAATACGCCTTTGAAATGTGGTGCTGGCGACGCCTGCTGATAATACCAAGGACCGCTAAACGCACAAACGAATCTGTCTTGAAAGCCATGTTTTTGTACATGTCACCAGCTTATTGTATCTGTCTAAAAAACGTCTAAAGAACAACAACAATATTCGATACTGTGCAAAGTGCGCGGTATTTTTTCTCGCTCGCATCCTATACGATGTGCCGAGTGCGAGTGAAACGTGTGAGTGACATGTGTGGGAGAGCTCAGTCTTTTATTCTCCGACTCGACAACCTCATCTCTAGTGCGACCGACAATATCAAGATCGTCAGCGTATTCCAGCAGTACCGCATACCTCCAAGGATCGGCAGATATTACTGCTCTTTATATTCGCTAGAGTGTATCCTTCAGAGCTGTCCGAGATCTGGTCACAATGTCTCTGTCATCCGCATAGGCTGACAAAGACATTAAGAAGCTGTACTGATTGCAGTGCTGAACGTGATAGAATGACCCAAAAAGTAATCGCATTATTGCACGACTAATATTGTTGTGTATTATTTATTGTCGATTTTAAGAAATGTGATATAGTACATTTTATTAGATTATTATTTTATATTTTGAAATTTTTCCCTCCTATTACATGGCGCATGTGTGCGCCGCACAATCTCGCCATATGGACGGCGCGCTCCTGCATACCAACGCAGTTTTTAAGAGGCAGTCGTGGAGTGATGTCATTCGATTGATCGCGAGCCTTGCTTTGAACACTGCTGACGTGCATAGATCAATTGTCATTTAAAGATATTTCAATTATAGAATCTATATAATAGTGATGGATTTACTTGGGACATGTTTCATTTGTCATTTTTGGAGTTGCCCAACTATTAATGGGCGACGATTAAAATTTGTCTATCGAACCCTTTGGTAATTGGGGTCATCGTCGGTGTGTCGGGCTAATCGTAGCGGCAGAGTTATTAGTCGGATGCTGATCTAGATTAATTATATTGATGGATGTAGGCGATGGGGGTTGCGATCTCGACTCGCACGCTAATCGGTTGCCGTCGAATACGTTACATTCGGCCCTCAGATAACACGATAATATGATTCCAAACATACTTCATAACATTTTCAGAATCCATCGACCGTGTAAAATCGAATACGTGTTATACAGGGCCCGAATGTAATTTTTGTAACGACATATCTTTCACATTTCCATAAAAAAAATAATAAAAAAAAACATACCCGTCGAGAGAGTGGTGGGGGTAGGGCTGGTGTGGGGTACACATACAAAGGTTGGCGATGGCATGCAACACGCGAGGTTGTTAACCAAAGTCTATAAATGTGAGAAATGTCCCCGGGCACGTGTCCGAGGGACAAAGGGGCGCCGCACACATCTGCGGACCTGCGCGCCCCCCCGCACCGTGGGCGCCCCCTATACACCGATTTACATAACTTTCAATTAACCGCCCTCGAGCCGCTCGTTTGAACTTGAAAGATTGGCGACGGTGATGAAATCGAAATGTAATGGAGGCCGCCAAGGGTTAAACGCCGAGCCGTCTTGCTTTCGGGGGCGGGTGGGGGTGAGAGTTGTTGTTTATTGTGACGTAAATTTCGTAGGCGCTCTCGCGACCCTTCCCTAATATCGCCCATGAGCATACGTTTCATAATTGATACTATTCACTATAATTAGTTATAAGTTTTATGGCCATAAGTTATACTGCGAATCTTTATGTACGGATTGTATCATTCAGGGGTGGAATGAAGCGATTTGAGCGCATTTTCTATGCAAGAAATGGTAGTCTGAAGGGGCTAAGTCTGGCGAGTAAGCAGGATGCAGTAAAGCCGTCGAAAACCCAAGTCATCCATTTTTTCCTGGGACAAATCTGCGACATGGGGACGCGCATTATCGTTGAGGAAGAAGACTTTCTCCTAAAATTCCTACTTTTCGAATCTTTCCCATTTTTTCAGACACTTCTGAGTGATGATCCACTTTGTGCCGGTTATATTTGACAGTTCTTTGATGGTTAAAGTTGGGTATTTTTTAATTTCAGATTTTATGATGGCTTTATTTACTGTACAGGGTCGTCCACTTCGAGGCTCATCTTTTAGGTCAACATTTTCGGATTTGAATTTTTTGTACCAGCGTTAACATTTTCTGACATCTAATGCGTCTCTATTAATGTCGCAAATATTTCTTGTAGCGATAGTTGCGCTTTTCTTGTAGTGAAACAGAAAGAGTATGCAGTTTTGCAAATGATCTTCAGAAGGAACAAATTCGAACAATGCGACTGGGTTGAGTAATTCTTTTTTGGATTGAACACAGACGGAGACGTGTCTTGACAAGCACACAATAACATAACACGTCTCGACTTTGTCAAAGGACCATAAGCAACTGTTTCTAAAACTACCCTTTTTCTATTGTCATATGGATAAATTAAAAAATAGGCAAACCTAGAGTCACGCGTCTACCAATCAGTTCTTGATCAGTGGCAGGAGAGGTGGAATTCCTCCCCCAAGTGGCGTACCACCTACTTCTTCTTTTCTAATATTAGAGCCAGGCTAAATCGTAGCTAGTTTTTCCCGGACTTATAGGTCAGTTAATTTCTGACTGACCACGGCAGTTCCATGGTTAAGCTTAAAGAGTTTGGCCTAGTAGCATCTTCGCAATGTACGTGTGGGTTTGTTTGTAAGGACTACAGTCATGTTCTGTGGTCCTGTCCTCACCTGAAGGTCGCGCGTCACGACTTACCCCATGCTGCCTGATGGAGGGCTCAATCGGTAACACTGACCTCATCAGCAATGAAATTTACCACAAGGCATTTGCTCGCTTTGCATCAACTTTCGAAGAGTAGTGCAAGGCTTCATTCCATCTCCTTTCTTTACCATCTTAACACTTTATGAGCCTCAAGGTTTTACATCAAATCTAGCGGTACCGTAACAGATCAGAATGTGATGATAATCCAAGCTAACATGCACGTGTATCCATCTGTGGTCAAATAGGTAGAATTACATTGTGCATGGCAATTTTTTCTGATGACGAAGTGGGGTTAAAACGAATTAGCACTCACGCGAAAAGGCGTGAACGGTCATAACGCTTGGCTACAAAATCACGCCAAAAAGCGTGAACGGCTCATAAAGTGTCAATATTTTTAAGTTTTAAAAATTACGCGTTTCTAGAAAAAAACTGCTATTGATACACGGACTGAACCGGCCCTAATATGGTAAATGCGGTGTGTGTGAATAGAAAAAGATGTATTAATAACTGTGTCGGACCGGTCTGACACAGCTTCTTCCTGGGTACAAATAAATTAGTTAAATTAAGACAGAACCATTAATAAGTATTATATTAGGCAGTAGTTTGCCGTTAGTTCCCAGCAATACATTAATTCAAATATCCGAGATTTTATTACCAGTATAATGAATTGAACAGATGTCTCAATGTATCAGATGCTGTATGCATTCAAATATTTACGACGCCCATTTAAAACTCTAGACAGTTATCATAAAGTTTAATGACTGAATATTTTAAAAGAACTTTTAATTTGTTCAAAACTAATATAAAATTACCATGTCAACCAGCTTACATAATTTACTACGATATATGTATTTATATATATATTTTTTATAATACTTGGTCTGGCCTTACCTTGGCAAGTAAGTCAGTCAACCTTTTACATACCATGAGTCAATTTTTTGACATATGTATCTCAGGTACGTTTTATATTATCTTACGTGCATGGTTAGAATTTTGATAATAGTGAGCGGGAAAGAATCTGTTCTAATTAGTTTTCCAAGTTAGTCCCAATTTTCCACAATACAAATTTTACACCCTGTAACATAACACAGTAAAAAAATGCAGTGATATTTTAGTACATCACGATTTAAGTAATACTGGCATTGGCTTTATGTATCATTGACGACACTGCTATAATTGACGTCCGTCAGTACAATCACTAACGTCTGTCAGTACAATCACTGACATCCATCAGTGCAATCGCTGACGTCCGTCAGTACACACATTTTTTAGGCACGATTTTACTTTTTCAAAAATGGTTGATCCTCTTGTTTAACCATGCAGATCGTGAGACTAGTTAAATATTTGAATATTAGAGCTAATGGTAAATTTGGAAGAAGAGAAATAAAATAAGGTGAATGAGAATGAAAAAATATCTATCGTAGTCACAACAAGGTATTGAATGTTCACACTATTAGTTTACATTGACCAATGGAGATTGTAATTAGAAATGCAACACAGTTTAGAGAACACATAATGACACATTTTTGGGGGTATAAGCTCCGAGGATAAGTCAAATCTGACTCTATGTTTGTGTTAAGACTTATTTTAATCGAATAATCTTAAAAAATAAATGACACTTGTGTAAATGGTTGAATCTCTCGTCGATCGCGTCAGTTTCGTTAATGTGAAACGCGGACGCGATACGATGGCTGCTGATGTTGTTCTGCCGATTCCCCAGTCGGCGTGTAGAATGGTATCTGATGTCAGCTGTGGACACAGATATCCAATTTTACGTCAGCTTACGATGAAGATCCAGGTCTTGGCGTAAGGACGATGTGCAAGGGAACGAATACGGAGATCGCGTCGTCTTCAGCGCGTCGAAATCATGACGCCGATCTGCCCGTGTCTGCGTTGATTCCACTGACTTCTCCAGTCTGTTGGTGACGAAGATATTATGGCGCCAAAAGGCCAATGATGTCCGATGAGGTGAAGGGCGACGGCCACTTCATAATAGGTGACGGTGAAGAAGAACTTCAGAGACGTAAGATCACAGCTGGTAGCCTCAGTCGGAGAGAGCGTGTTAATTTCCGACGAGCGTAACTAGCTCGATCGGTATCTTCGATGATACACTCGGGTTTCAGCAGTAAACCCGGACTCTGATCGAAAACATTTTCGCAAGGGTATTTAACCCGTGGATCAACTACCTCGATCTCAAGGCGTGGGCAACCTGCGATTCGTCGGGGCAGTGTCCAAAATGGTGTCTTAGGGGCGGTTCTTCTATTTCTTAGAAAAATGAATTCCAGGTTGTTCCCACGTCCATAAATCTCTATGATGACCGTCCTTGTATTTGATTTATGGGCCACCTGCATTACTCTGATTTTACAACGATAATCGTGGCATTCTTCGGTACTTAGTATACTTTATGGCCCTTTTTTCTTCTACGAAGACAATAGCCGTTGCCGCTCCAGATATTCTTTGTTTCCGTGTGGTCCATTGATCTACTGAGATGATCCACACCATTATACTAAGAAGTGCAAACACTCTTCTATATTTGTTTCTCATCTGGCTTTATTTATTTATTTATTTATTTAAAGACAATGCGTGATTGGCATTACAGAATGACCCAGTTCGCCAATCACGCATAACACATAATAATACAGAGGCATACATGAGAATTAATTGGATTTAAAAAAATACACATAACATAATGCACTTAACGCATAACTTACATAATAAACATATTACAATAGAATTGAAGATTTATAATAATTTCATATAGGATATCAACAAAGCAGCTATATTTGACATCGAATATATCCCGCATATTCAGCCAAATGGTTGAAGCAAAATGTAGCTCTGGCTACCAGGTTCTTAATTGAGCCTGTCTCATAGCGGCGGAAGAAGCACACGTGAACAGGTTCGATGAGTAGTGAGGTGGCATATAAGGACAACTCACTTTTAATTACAAGGGTTATGTATTGCGCAACCAATAGCTTGAAGAAGTGCTGCCAAATTAAATCGATCTTCTTTTCTCCGAGTTATATACCCCGAACAGCCCTGCACCCATGCGCTGGGAATTTATAGAAGCTTGGGTAGAGATCAAACTCCCTCATGTAGAGAGATACCTAAAGTTTCTACTGAATTTTCTCTAATCTGAAGGAATTCGAGGCGTCATATGGCCCCCATATAATGGAACCTGATTCAAGCAACCTCCGATCTAATGTATCGTATAGAACTCTTATAACTAAGGTGCTATTTAAGGAGTGAGAATTTCTCAAGACATAACCCAACATTCTTGATGGTCTCATACACACGTCCTCTATATGTAAACTCAAATTTAACTTAGAATCAAACAAAATACCCGGATCTTTAACAGACGATTGCTTAAGAAGAGTTACGTTCCCAAGACTGTAATTAAAGATGATGGGCTCCTTTGATCTAGAAAATGTCATTGTTTGACATCTTCCAATACTTAATGGAAGACGATTTGATATTGCCCAATCGCGCAAAGAATCAATGTCCAACTGCAACGAAAGGGCATCTTCCACTGAAGTAATAGATCAGAAATATTTTAAGTCGTCTCTGCGAAAAGTGAGAATTGTTGAAGGACACTTTATGAATATCATTTATGGAAATAAATAATAAAGGTCCTAAATTTGATCCCTGCGGAATACCGGAAGGTGTATTGTATGTATACGACGTTTGGGAGTCGTATTTCCTCAGTAACTTCCTCTCGAAAGGTACTCGAAGAAGCGTACGAGATTATCCGATAACTTAAGAGAACATCTAGTTTCAGAATGAGTCTAAGCATGATCGGCTTTATCAAACCTTTTCAAAGTCTCGTTGCTTGTAAGATAACGTCGACTTGAACCTTGTCAATGACTTAGACGCAAAGTTTGAAAAACCAAGAAGGCCTGTGACTGTTGAGCGTCCAGGCCGAAATCCATGTTTCTCATCGATAATCTACATTCAATATGGTTAAATATGTATTTATGCAGAATCATCTATCGATTTATCTCCTTTTTTAAATATGGGAGTAACTTTTGAATGTTTCCACAAGTCTGGAAACTGGGACGATTTTAGCGATAGGTTAAAAATATGACGAAGAGGCTCAGTTAGTTCCTCTTGACATGCTTTTAGAACGAAAGAAGGTATACGATCGGGTCCAGCTGGTCCAGCTTCCAAAAGCAAACGTCATTTGAGCTTTGTCTACGGTGTCGATGATTAGCTGTGGTGCCTTCGAATAGTAGGATGATAAACTAATATCGCGATCAGTATATGGGTCAGGGTTGTCCGAATACTGACTGGAAATAACTAGCAAAGGAATTGACAATTTGTTTTGGAGTTATGTAAAAATTAACACCATCAAATGCACCATGTGCTTTGATGCAGGTTAATCCAGTTCGCTTTGCCTTAATGTAATTCCAAAAAAATTTTGGAGATTCCATCAGACGCTGCTCACATACAACACGTAGTCGCGATGGTCCCGGTGAACCGTCGCCTTGTACTCTCTCCGGAGGTCCCGTCCTTTCTTCTTCTGCGTAATTTTTTTGTTGCAATGAATTATGCTGACTTCCTGGCCCTTATTGGATTTTGAATGTTTATGATACATTTGCACAATGTGGTGGATTTCAATTTCTTAAAATTAACTTATATTAAATTTGAAAGAATACGGTGTCGGCGAGGATTTCTACGGGGGAAGACGAGAGAAAATAGCCAAAGTCGTCATTGCGGGATCCGGATGTAGCACGTGGCCAATGGTTGCTACACTTTACCGGAGATTAATGCGGGAACGTCTTGACATTTTTCCAGTCTGGAATTTTTCTTCAAAACCAATCAGCTACTCTGGATAAAAAAAATACGAATTTGCAAAAAATATATTTATAATTATATATAATATAGTATTTGATTTATGATTAAATCATTTTTTTTCTAATTAAGAATTAAAAATTGCATTCGCTGAAATTTGGTGAAACGTCGTCTTTTACAAAAAAAATCATAACTCTTTTTATTAATCAAGATATTGAGCCGAAAATTAAATTACTTGAACTACAACATTTGCTGGATAGTTAATGTAAAAAAAAACCGAAAGCAGGAGTCACTAAACATTTTGGGAACGGGCGTAATTGATTTTGTCGGCTAGCGTGTGTTATGCGCGCCCTGGACTACACAAATACGCTTTTGACGTGGAATCCACGTCCCCCGTAGGTAATGTGTTAATATCTTCTAGTGACAGTGACATTGAATAATATCTATCCTCTCTTTTTCATACATTTGTTAGTCTTGCTTAACACGGTGATCTAACAGAACCTATCTTTTGTGTTAAGCGAAGGATGGGTGTACTATTTTGAATTACCGAACCTAAAAAATTACCTTGATTTGCTAAGTGTTCCGTCGCTGAAAAAGTATGAAAAATCCTGTTCTAAGCATTAGTCCGGATAATCGAGAGTATGCTGTATATTTCTTAGATACGAGTTATTGATGGCAAAGAACTGTTTTCTTATAAAACACAACATGTCTTGACCGAGCATTGATCGCGTGCTTTGTTGATTAATTTCAGCAATTGATTTTCCTGTACGCAATATATAATTTTTATACGGTTCTAACTGTTACAATGATTTAATATTAAATGCAAAACTAAACATGACAAAAGAGCTTTCGCATGCAAATATTCCGGAAAACTGCTTTGATAAGAAAATGTATATTGCCATACGAACGTGTTGCATCACGGCACGTTCACCTTATTGCCGACGATTAATCAAAACGAATTCAAAAACATTCTAAATTTTTAGCGACAATATAATTTTATGCGAGCGCCAGTCGTGGCACTTTATGGGCGCACCGCGTCGGTACACTTCCACATGCATAGACAGATAAGGCTCGCCTATAAAATCGTTATAGAATTTCCGATACACGGTGTCATTCCGGAATCACTGCGATATGGAATATAGAAATTTTAAAGCCAAACATAGATTTATAATAAATCCATCACTTTCAGGTCATTTCCTCTACGTTTTCATTTTATTATTTATTTTTTTTTGGGAAATTCAAACATGCCACATAATTAATTAACTGTAAAATAAATGTAAATACATATCGAAAGTTTTAATGGGAAACGTGCCGTGTCGCACAGCAAGTGGAAAATTTTTACATCGAGTTTTTCAAATAAAGAAATGAAATACGTATCGTTTAATTAAAAATTTCCTATATATTTTCAATACCAATTTTTTTTCAGCGCATTTTTTTTTAATACTGTATTCCAACAATGACCCATATTTATGGCGATGTAGATATTGCTTAATATATGGAACGAGGTTTACGACTGACTAATAAATTTTTCGCACGGCAATTAATTTATTATATCGCAAAAAGCGCGCGAAAGATTAAACGTATCGCACTATTTTATAATTGGATAATTAATTTATATACACGCTTGCTGTGCTGAAAATAAAGTCGTGTAAGACGTCAAAATTATTGCACATGCGCATTATTTATGCGACTAATCGCGTTAAGCTAAGAACGAAGCCTTTGTCTGGCAAGACCAGATGCAGGAGAACGGTTTAGACCCTTTTCTTTTCTTATAACGTCATAGTTTTAGACTAGCATTAATGGCGAGGTAAGACGCTTTGCATTTGTTACACTTTAATTACTTATCCTGCATCTGACTATGAAAACCACAACAAAGGTGCTTTTAGAGGAATATATCTTTCTCTAAAGAATTTATATTTTTTATACTAATTATAACGTCGCAACTGATTTTCCTGCATTAATTAATCTTTCAGAAACTGATCAAAAGCAGATATATTTAATTCTGTAAATAATTAATATATTAATTATTTATAATAAAATACATAGTTTAATATCCCGGGTTTTCAATTGCATGAACTAAAAGACGGAAGGAGAAAAGTGCAATTATTTATTTTATTGTAGAATCAGTTATCTACGGTTCGTTATCCTGGAAAGGCGTTTGGGAAAATGGGAAATGTGTTTACGTCAGAACAATATTTGAGGAATTGCATGCTGATGCAGTTTTACATGAAAAAAATGCCAGTGAAGTCTCGGGTATACTCGGAAATACTTGTGCTATTTATAATAGTGTTAAGGGGACACGACAGTAGTCCAAAAAAGGTATCCCACCGCTGCCACCAGAATGTTAAGGTGACGCGACAGTAGTACCAAAATTGAGATCAAAGTGAAAACGCGCTTTGTATTGTAGATGATCGTTTATTGAAGAACTTCAGGTGTCGTCAGTTCGATGATAGGTGTAACGAAAAGATCTCAGAGTCGGATCTCCGGTACGAGATGATGATAAGCATACCAGAGACGTATCTCTGGTACGAAAGAAATCAATAGCATATTGGATGCCAATAAATGCCAAAGAAAATGGAGGACGTAGACAAGGGAATGAAGTGGTTAACTATAACTTCCATATATGGAAGTATATGCTATCAACAAGCTATGTCATTATCAACAGTTAGGTTAGTAAGGTTAGAATACGAATATGTTTTTTAAGGTTAGGCTAGATAAGGTTAGATTAGGTAAGGTTGGGATCACAAACAAGGTGCTAGATTACACAGACGGCCAAGTGACCAGAACGAAGAAAATATACGCCGGTGCTCCACAGGGCTCAGTTCTAGGGCTCACATTGTGGTACATAATGTACGACGCGACCTTGATAGGATTTGGGGACGACGTAGGATTGCTGATATCAAACAAAAGAATATCAGCACTCGAAGAGATGGTCAATGAAGCACTCTGCAAGATATCCCGATGGCTAAACGACGTCGGGCTAACTCTCGCCAGCCACAAAACCGAAGGCGTATTCTTTACAAGGAGGAGGAAGCTACTACAGCCGCCGGATATAAAGATCGGCGGCTTCTCGATCCCCTTTAGCCTATCTCTGCGGTACCTTGGAATTCAGATAGATGACAAATTGAACTTCAGGGAAAACACAATTAAAGCGGCTAAAAGAGGGACCGAAGTCGCAAACGCTCTTGCTAGACTCATGCCGAACATGGGCGGCCCAAAAAAAAAAAGAAGTCTGCTGTATGCAAATGTCGTCCAGAGTATCCTCTTGTACGGAGCCCCAATATGGGCTCCGTCAATGAAGATTAAGAGATAAAGAAAGAACCAAGCAAGAGTGAAGAGACACAGTGCGTTGAGAGCCGTCGCATTTTACTCGACTGTTTCCGAGAACGCGGTATTGGCGCTGGCTAGAATCATCAAAAAACCTCCTAGCCGTAGAGCGCAAAGAGCTATACGAGTACCAAAAGCAGGAGTCGGACCAAAGAAAATAGCAGGAACGCTGGGACGACACTCCAAGCCGAAAATGGACCACCAGTAGGGTACCATCTCTGCCAACTTTTAACAGTACACTGATGCTTCGGAGAGTACCTTCACCGATTCAGGAAAGAGGTTACCACGGAATGCTACGAATACGGAGAAGCCCTGGACACCTCTGAGCAGACTTTTCGACATTGTCCACGCTTCATAGAAGCTAGAAAAAGCCTAGGAGAAGAGACGATAACCATCGAAGCCGTGCAGAAACTCCTCCTCGGCAAAGACGAAGAGCATAAGCCACTTTTGCCGGGATAGTAATGCTCACCAAGGAGGGAGCCGAAAGATCAAGACGGCCGCCGAACAACGGCCGACAGCAAGGATAACGAAAAGAATCGATATGAAGGAGGACGTGAGGTAAAGTTTTTACCCGAAAGTCAGCCACCACCACGCTGAATATCTAACGACAATACCGTGGTGGTAGTCGGAGCAGGAGGAGGGGTTTTAGCTGGTAAAATCCAGCAATAGAAACAACAACAGAAAAAGAAGTTAGGTTAGGTTCATTTTTTCTAGGTTTAGGTAATTTTGGTTAGGTTAGGTTACGTTGTTGGAGACCCGTTATAGCTTGAAGGTAGAATTGAATTATGATTGTCAAGTTAACCGCTACTGAGCGCAGATAGTACTCGGATGGGAGACCATTTCGAAGAATTCTAAGTGACGCTGGTCATCAGAGGGGTGGGGTGGACGTTTCATAAAAAAATGAATTGTCAAAAAGATAAGCTGGAAAGGGGGGACAGCAGTGCTTTTCAATATAAAAAATCAATGTGGTGCAGAAGACAACGGGAAACCACTGCACTATATATTCACATGAAAACGATGCCCATGGTCCTCCATAAAGGAATTATGCACATGGTCACGTTCCTTAGATAGGAGGGGAAGTGGAATAGTTAAAAAATAACAATAACGATATTTAAATGCTTCACAACTTAAAAAAAGGGTAAGTCCTAGAATGTGCAGACGACGTAGTACTGCTAGGACCCGGTAGAAGCGTACCAGTACTTACAGAGATGGCAGACTTCGCAAGATATCTCGATTGCTGTGCAATTGCTGTCTCAGTAGCTTGCATCCCCAAGACCAAAGGCGTATGCTTAACCAGAAAAAGAAGGTCACTACACTGGACGCTGCAGACCATACCTTTCTACACTGCTTACGCTTTAGAGTTCTGTAGAGTTCTTACGCTGTAGAGAAAGTCGAAAAAGCCAATGAACAGAGACGGTGACCATCGAAGCCGTACAAATCTCCTCCTCGGTAAACTCCGAGAACAGACGATGCTATCCACTTTTGACTATCCAATTATGCTTTTAAAGGAAGAAGCTGAGAGGGCAAGATGGATGTCAATTAACGACTGACAACAACTACAACAAGTACATGAGGTAGAGTTTTACTCGAAAGTCAGCTACCACCACGCTTAATATCTAACGATATACCGTGGTGGTAGTCGGAGTTAACGGAGGAGTTTTAACTGGCTTTTAAAAATCCAGAACTACCCCCTGAAAGAGGGTGTTTTCTGAAAATCTCCCCTCCTCCAAGAAAAAAAAGATAGGTTAAGTTTTTAAGTTAGGTTAGTCTTTCGTAGGCTAGTTTAGGTTAAGTTAATGATAAAAAATCGCGGAGGATAGAAAAGAGAGGTTTTTTGTATAAAATCCTAGACCATCACAAGCAATTGAATTATAAGATTTTGGAAAATAAAACTGGAAAAACGTCGTAGTCTAGTGAATGAAGTGACTGAATAAAATCAAAGGTAAATATGCGTATTCTGGTTTACAATCTGCAATTCCATTGCACCAAAAAAAATGTGGTGGGATGCAAAAGGAATAGTTTGAGTTTTTAAATTTAATCGTCAGTTAAATTAAATTTCCAACCTGATTTATAACGTCGAATATTTTCTAGAACATAATACGCTTTTATCGTTGAATTATTCCTTAGACCTTGTAAAAGACGTATTGTTTCGTGCTAAAAATAACATTTCAACATTATGATGTTTGCAGAATCAATAATATTAAAAAAAAAACAATTTAATTTTAATTAATAATCAGTTAGAAAATATTTATTAAGCCTATCTTTAAAAATGGTACTTGTTATTCAAGCGTTTTTATTTGATCTTTAATAAATACGTCCATTCATATCCTTTCAATGCTCGGAGCTTTAAATACTGATTAATTAATAGAGGCTTTGGGTAATGAAGAGTTTAGGAGTCGAGAGTTTTGTTGTTTATTTTTTACTTAAACCGTGTTATTAAAATATGTCCCTATTCATCAACGGTGTTGTAGAAGTGCTGTATTATACGCGATCCGGGGTGTAATATTTTGTGATAATAATGCACAGTGGTATAAAAGCTTATTCGATTATTTTTAATATTTCAAATTTACAGCCTCATAAATGATGTATCTGTCGGTGTTTGATGGGGTTTATCATTTTTTTACGAGAGAATATCTCGAGCAGTGCCTCACAAATGACACTGTGCAAGGTTGGTAACCTCTGTGGGGTACAGTGGCGAATACAAAACGGCTTGTTACACACGACTTATCTGCATACGTGTTTTCATTTAAGCACACTTTGCGCTAAAGCGTTTTTGTTGCGCGCTGGATCGCGTGCTGGCTAATTCTCAGATTGCGCCCCCGTTGCCTTCTTCCACTCTAAATTAATTTAAAGAATAATAATATGATGCTACAGGGTGTTAGGATAGTGAATAAAATTAAAAATAAAAAAAAATTCAAGATGAAAAAAGTTTCAGAGCTCTCTCGTCTCGTCAAAGCTCGGTAATTTCTATGAGGGTACTGAAAATTGCTTTCTTCGGAGTTTTCCATACCGTATTTATTTGAGATCGACGTCTTATTTAAAAATATAAAGTCTTAATATTATTATTATAATATATAAATAAAATAAAATTATATGTTAAATATTATTTTAATTTAATGAAATATAAACCCTTTTTTAATCAATTTAATTAAGTTTTAAAACTGAGTGTGAAAAGTTGTTTCAGAAATTATTTAATCTTTATCTGTCATAAACCCTTCTATAAATATTTGTCTATCATTTTAAGGTATCTCAAATGTATAGTTATTATTTTAAAGGCTCAATTGGTGATCCACTGTTTTACAACTCTTATTATTTATTTTAAGGATTATTCTTAATAAGTAATGGTTAACTACACTTCTATAGTTTTATTATAATAGTTGCGACGTTGACCAACAGTAATGTTAGATTTTTTGTTGTGTTTATCGAGCTTAGATTACGCTGTTCATTATGACAGAAGTGATATATTTATTATTTATATTTATATCAGCAGGGTAAGGCTAGGTTAATTTGTTTTAGATTAATTTAGGTTAGGGTAGGTTAGATTTAGTGAGTTTATATTACGCTGTTTTTTTATCACAGGAAGTTAGACAAGGTAAGGTTAGTAGGGTTTTTTTCTACATCATATTAAGTTAGGTTAGGTTATTTTTATGGGTTAATTAAAGTTATGTTAGGTTACGCTGTTTTTTTACAGGAGGCTAGACAAGGTTAGGTTATTTTTTATGGGTTAATAAAAGTTATGTTAGGTTACGCTGTTTTTTACAGGAGGCTAGACAAGGTTAGGTTAGTATAGTTTTTTTTTCAGATCGTATTAAGTTAGGTTAGGTTATTTTTAATAGGTTAATTAAAGTTATGTTAGGTTAGGTTATGTTACGCTGTTTTTACAGGAGGTTAGACAAGGTTAGGTTAGTATAGTTTTTTTTCAGATCATATTAAGTTAGGTTAGCTTATTTTTTATGGGTTAATTAAAGTTATGTTAGGTTAGGTTTAGGTTAGGTTAGGTTAGGTTAGGTTAGGTTAGGTTAGGTTAGAGTTAGAGTTAGGATTAGAGTTAGAACAGAGTTAGGTTAGGTTACATATTTTTTTACAGAAGGGATTAGAGTGTTAGGTTAGGTTAGGTTAGGTTAGGTTATGTTAGGTTAGGTTACGCTGTTTTTTTACAGGTGATTAGACAAGATTTGGTTAGGGTAGTATTTTTCTTGGTTAATATAAGTTAGGGTAAGTCAATTTCTTCTTCTCGGCTAATTTAGGCAAGTTATTAAATTAGGTTAGATTAAGCTATTAGAATATGTTAGACATGGTTAGGTTTGGTTATTGTTTGTTTTAGGTTAATTTAGGTGAAGTTGGGTTAGCGTAAGGTTGACTCTTTTTCTCGGTTAATTTAAGTCAAGTAAATGTTATTTTTTCTAGATATATTTGGATTTTAAAGTTAAGGTATTCGGTTAGGATAGACAAGGTTAGGTTCTTCTTTGGTCGGCACCCTCATGTCTGAGGATTGAGATGATTCTTGATTTTGTCTCTCCAGGGGGTAGGTGCCCTGCCCCTTCCCTTGCATCCTTTTACGTACGTTCCAAGCGCGACAAGCTTCTCCAGGCTATCGTTTCTTCTGGCGAGATACCCATAGTATCGAAAAATACTTCTGAGACATATGCTCTAAAGGTTAGGTTAGGTTAGATTTTTTTTGTAGGTTAGTTTAGGTTAAGCTAGTGAAAACAAATCGCGGGGGATGAAAATGAGAGGTTTTTGGTAGATAAATATCTTTCCACGATGATCCCAACGACCGCAAGCGATTGAATTAGGATCTTTTGCTATGAGAGATTTATCAGATATAGATTTGTATTACCATAAAAAAATAATTGGTTTCCCTAAGGTTTCTTAGTTACACAAAATAATAGAAAAAAATATGTTTCATATTTTTTTTTTGATATTACTTTATCAAAGTACAGTAATAAATTATAAACAATAATAATAACATTGTAATCATTGAAGAAACGGTTTGCTTTATAAAAAATCGACACGACGTCAAATTCCATATTACTGATGTTTTGTATAAATACCAATACAAGAAAGATGCGTTGTTGTGTTGTGAGCGTATAACAGCTCCCGGCAGGCAGCTAAGCGGAAAATTCCATGAATGTTGATACGAATCGCGTTTAAATGTATTTTTTAAATAAATATACGCGGTATAAACCATAGAACCCAGGTGTTCAGGGGGGTATATATGGCGTCGCGCCGAAATATAATAACTTACGGGATACAAATCTAATCTGCGGTCATACATCTTTTTTTCGACGTGTATTTTTTTCTATTTTCCACATTGTGAACGTATGTTTTGATACAGGTGACCGATACCATCGCGAGGAAATACACCCAAAAAATTCTATATACATATACATATACATATTTATATTTGTAATGTAATGACTTTAAAATGAAATTCAGGCACGTAACACTGCGAGCAATGGCGCATATTTTTTTCAGAAATTTTCATAATATATCTGTTCGAAAGATATATTTAAATATCACTAGTGAATATGCACATCGATATGGACACGTTGAAATATTCACGGTTCATTTCCAAAATAATGGAATTGTGAAATATTAATTGCAATCCACTCCGATGAACCTCGCAAATGTGTATTTTTAATTAAAAAAAAACAAGAAAAAACCGAATGGAACACGGAGTGTATTCATTTAACCTTTATCGCAAAATCAATAATAGAATACCGCATATTTAAATAAATTGCAATGCGGTTTTGCACTGCATAATGCTCGAAGGCCTCCGGTATACTTTAACGGAGCATATGAAATAGCTTAAGGTTAACTATCGTTATCGAGGTTATGTATATACTCGAATCGTAAGTCCTTGCAATGCTCCGGAAAATTATACAAATTGAATTTTCACCCATTTTCATAGTTAGATATTCTGAATAAAAAATATATCAAGTCATGATTTATTCATTTAATTGCTGATGTAGTATAAAATCGTTTAATTGAAGTATATATTATAGTATACGTTTTCCAGTTTGCATATAAAGTATACTCCAGAGGTTCCCAATATTTTTCGGTTTACGGTTCCCTTAAATACATCAGATTTTTTCGCGGCTCCCTTAATCCATCAGATTTTTTTCAATTTTTGACCTTCTTGAGAAAAGCGAGCGCAAAAAGATGGCGCATAAATTTCGAGAATTGGGAAT
>JAGXCT010033136.1:0-49061 GCA_022495035.1 Philopotamus ludificatus | reverse complement strand
AAAAGCGTTATGATTTGCATAAAAAACTCTAGATCACATGGCATAAAATATTTTTTTCTATTATTTCAATCACATCTTATGTGAACTTTACACTCGTATGCCGCTTAATTAATTATTTTTAATTTATTTATACCCAGTTAGTATATTTAGCCACACAGAAACATTACCGGCATACCGAAAAACATCGATTTATTTTTGTCTGTTCGAGAAGAGTCTAGTTCTGGTAGTCGGTGCATACGTATCCGGCCAGCAGCCACACTTATATTAAGACTGGGACACTCCCGAGATCATAACCTAAAAAATAATCACGCCCGTCTGTTTATTATATAGTGCCAAAAGACGATTTGTGACCCAAAAAAAATAATAATAATGGAGGGTGAGTGTGCCATTTGCCGCAGTACGACAACCCACAAGTGTTCGCAATGCTGCAAAGCGTATTACTGCACCAAAGAGCACCAGAAACAGCATTGGAAGAACCACAAAAAAGAATGCTATCCGTGCATCGTGAGTCATAATTAATTTTATTTAATCAATCGCCGAAATATTAATTGACGTTATTTAAATTCTTCAGATAAAGCAAGACAAGGTTGTCGGTCGCCATTTGGTCGCCACCAAGAATATCAAAGCCGGTGAAATCGTACTCAAAGAAAAACCGCTCATAATTGGACCTTCTCAGGTAAAATTCCGTAAATCTCACTTTCGCTTGCGAAATGTTTCGCAGAATTTATGTATTGTGTAAAATTCTTTGCAGATTACGGCGCCCGTTTGTTTGGGCTGCTACAAGCTGATCGACGAGAAGACATCTGTGCCTTGCGAACGTTGCGGATGGCCCGTGTGTAATTCGAAGTGTCAAGATTCGCCGAATCATACGCCGGAATGCGAATTGACTGCAGCTAGAGGTCAAAAGGTATAAACTCGTCTTAAATAATATTTTACATCCGAGTAACATTATCTTTGGTTTTATAGTCGATCATTTTTGAATTTGGGCTATTGAATGAAAAAAAAAGAAATACAGGTTTTTTAGTCATCTTCACTGATTCTGATCTTCATTCATCCAACTGCTTGTGTCAGCTGAGATGCGTCCACTTCAATCTTGTAGCCAGCAGGGTTTCGATAGTTGCCCTTGCAAGTTAGGTCGCCTACTTTGAGCCCCGAGTTGAGTTATTTACAATTCTTTTAAGCGTAGGTTGGGTGCTACGAGCCCTTCTGATAGTACCCACGAACTATATAGCGACCTGACCCTCTCCTACATTCCATTTTATCCGATCTACCGCCACGTCACTCCATCTTCCGTCAAGTTTCAATGATGAAGCGTCCCTCTGTACACAGTACAACCACCTCAGCCTTAGTCTTCCTTTCCTCCGAGGACAGGATAGCTTGTTAAAAGCCTTTTTGATGGCTGAATGTTTCGCATCAGAGCTGTGATCGGTATATCTCTGTATAGTCGGTTCAGCTCTTCGTTGCTTCCGATACGCTATTCCCCGCCGTCAAATAAGGCTCTAAATATCCGTATCAGAATCCTCGTTTCCAGGATGTATGTTAGGATGGGGGACGGTTAGGATAATGGGGGTCATGTAGAGCTTGACTTTGGTCTTCCTTGAGAGGAATCTCTACTGTAGATGCTGTTGAAGTGCAAAGTAACACCGGTTTACCTGCACGGTTCTTCTTCGTACTTCCAAATTGGTTTCATTGTTTTTTGTAATAACTGAGATATGTGATATAATTCCTAGACGGCCTCGATGCTGTACTCGCTGACGTTGTCTTCGCGTCACGACCTACTCTATGCTGTCCGATGCGGCATTTCCTCTACGGGTCTCCCGGTGGAGGGCCCTATCAGACACACGGATCAGGTCATGTAGCAAATCATACAGCAGTGTGATTTGCTACAGGGCATTCGCTTGCTTTGTATCGACTTTCAGAGAGTTGTGCAAGGCTACTTTCCTCTTTCTTTAAGAAATTTAGTACATTTTAAGTTCACGGCTCTTCAAGAATAAAACTGCTTCTGTTGAACCGATTAAACCGATCCTAAGCCGGTATATGCAGTGTGGGTGGGATGGCAAAGGATGGAATTGTGTCAGACCGGTCTGACATAGCTTCATCCTTGGTACAAAAGTTCTTCTTCTTCTCTAAGTGCCTTGTCCGTCTTCGGATGATCTACTAATCCTTGTTTTTTCTTCGTAAATTTGTCGATTTTTGGCGAGCTGGAACAATTTTGGAGCTCCCAACTCTGCCCAACCACGACAGTTTCTTTCTCCTTAACCAGCGTTTAACTTCAAATTTTTCCTTCATGATGATCTGCAGAGAGCAATACTTTGCTCTGCGAATGATGTGTCCATAGTATTAAATTTTACGTTTTTTTTACGGTGTCCTCTCACTCCTTATGAAGGAATTGAAGTACGATCGTATTCTTGGTGCGTTCCGTCCGTGGAATCTTCAATATTATTCGGCATCACCGAATTTTTCTAACGATATTTAATTAATTAGAACTCTCGCCGAGTTTTCTTGATCTGCTACTTCTTGTAAGGCCGATCTTAGACTGCAGTCCATATGGCCAGATTGTGCAGCGCACACAGGCGCCGGAAGATTATATGCGCCGAGGGGCTCCAAGAAGGGAAAGATTGAATAATATTAAATATTATTCGAAAAAAAACGATGGTGAGTCCATCTTTAACGTGTAGAGTCAACTCTACTACAAAGCTTATTGTGGGCATTTTAAGCTACGTGTCTCGAACGTAGTCATCTGGCACGTACTGAAGATGATTAACTACATCTTCGGCATGCGCATACCGAGCTGCATATTTTCCCTGGAGATTTTGAGCAGTTCTTCTTAGAGTATCAGCGTTCACACCCCACGTCGACTCCGTGCAAATTTCCGAATACATACAGTAAACCCTTCTATAACGCTCCCTGCCATAGCGCGGTTTTCCATAACATGTTCAACAGTGTCGTACGTTGTCGCGCAAAATAAAAAAATAGGACAATGGCCGTTCGGTTGACAATAAAAAATAACACATGACACTAAACAGGGTCATCTAAAATATGTGAATGGAAAAATTATTGTGATCGTGTTATGTGAGGGCTGACTGTAATGTGGTTTTGTTATATATTTTTTTGCAGTGCTTTTAACCGAAGGGAAGTCATGGGATCTTGCAGAAAATGGAAGATACGGCAGGCTTCCCTTCAAAGAAATGATTAAATTTCACGTATAGCCTGTTGCTGCATTATCTGCGCGAGATAGCTACGCTACAGCTCGCATACATAGTATCTCTTGATTAATCATTTCAACAATGTCTTAAAGGGCAAGGTGAACAAGATAGCTGTTGCCAAAAATGCATTTTAAGATTTTATTCAAGGCCTCAGTCATTTCTGATATAGCATATTCCAAATAAACAGTTTAAAATACATTAATAATAGCAAATATTTCCAAACCAAACTGCAGCTAAAATTCGGCCATGTTTTATGCAGACGTTCTTATCCATATGGTAAATTTGGTCAGACGTATATATTTGTATTTTTAACTTTACGACAGTGCTTGAATTCAGCTTCGCTCCGCGCGTGTAAAATCGAAAGTGTCACTTTGCAAAAACAATAAAATACGCAAATTTATTTTTAAGGCACTAATTAAGACCGTAGAATATTTGCCCGGTGAAAGTGGACACGAAAACATTTTCACCTTTTTTTATTTGAATTTCAGGTGAACATACAATCCTTCGGCTTGGTACATCCGAATTATTTATCACTCACGGTGGTGAGATGTCTGCGGCTGAAAAAATCAAATCCGGAATGTTGGAAGAAATTGATCAAACTGGAATCCCATTGCAAGGAGCGAAAGGAGACTGAAAAATGGCAGAGCGATCTAGTGCGATCGCTCAATTCGCCAGAAGATTCTATAACCTTGAAGACGAGTTCAGCGACGATGAAATCATGAAAGTATGCGGCATTGTGCAGGTCAGTAGATATTATAAAAATATTATTATATCCGGCTATCCGCAAAGAAATCAATTATTTCACATACTCTCGTTTAAGTGCAGTTTATGGTGAAATAAAAAAATATAAGTTATTATTTTTTATTGTGTTGTTCGTTTAGGGTAAAATTTCAAAATTTTGACTGAAAACATATATCTATTTTGCTTTTGATGATTAAAATCGAGTAAAAAGAGATTACCGGACATTGCTAAAGCAGGATGACCCTCAATAATTGACGGTAACATGCTGAAATCTGTAATTTAATTAGATCCTCGCCCAACTATCAATGTTAATAGCACATGAAAATTGAAAACGCTTCGACAAAGTAAACGAGATGGGCCTATTTAGGACCTCAAGTTGTTGTCCTACATGTCACAAACTTTTTGTATTTGTCTAAAAAAGTCTAAAGAATGAATATAAATAATCATTGACCTTTATTATACGCATATAAAGACCGCGGTGCGATGTTTTTATCGCTCGGTACCGTATATGAGCGAGATAAAACATCGCACATGTGCAAGTGGGAGCGAGACAAAATATCGTGCTGTGCCAGTGGAGATACTTCATACGTCGAGCCGGTAGCGGGCCTCAGTCGCGGTAGGCCGTAGCTCTGTGCGTACGTCATCTCCGCATCGCATTAATTAGAATTAGAAAAAATCAATATTTTGAATTTTTTACTTATATATATCATGAATAACCATTTTTATTCATAGAATAATCCATTTTTTTTAAATGTCAAGGTATTGTCGAAGAATTTACCATTTCTTGACTATTTTCATTCCCTTAATTTTATACAAAATATAGGCCCTTAATTTTATATAAATATATATACCCCATCGGTTAAAGTCATTAGTTTCGAGCCGTCGTGACTGATTGAAAGAAACTCACATATCCATGGTTGATGATAAACTTTATTTATTATTACTTATACAGTGAAACCCAAGCTTTACTAGAGATTTAGAAATGAAAATCGCAAAAACCTCCTCCCTCTTTTCAAGTGACGCCACTAACCTGACCCACGGGTTAGTATTAAAAACATAATAAAGAAAAATTTGACCCATAAAAAGGTTCAGCATCACTGATATAGTGCAATACATATGTAATTGGCTAACGCAATACTTATGTAATGCGATAATGAAAAACATTTGGACATACAGTCAAACTTGTTGTAAAAAATCTTTACAAATTTCTTACTTTTTTCATATACCGCATAGAAAGAATCGCATGAAAAAATAGCGCATAAAAACAGGTTTAACTGTACTAGCAACTACCGTATTTACCAAATATAAAACCTAGATTATCATCCATGAAGATCCATCCGTAATAAAATGAATAAACATGCAGTCGAAACCTTCTAGATTTCATAAGAAGGAGATCGAAAAACGACACGAGCGATTGGAAATGATTCTAATTTAGAATAACGTAAAGTGGGGCCTCGTTGGTAAAATTTTTGGGGGTGCTGCGGAAAATTAAAAATTAAAAAAAAGTTTATTTCGCTCATATTTCATATAAAACTTAAAATATATAGTAAGACAAAAATGTTAAATAATATTTACAATAATAATAATCATTGTGGCACGTGGCTCATAGAAGTTACGCCCTCCCCCCACCCCGCTCCGACCCCGCATCCATCCAATACACGACGCTGGTAGCGCTGAGCAGCATTTCTTTTCGGATAGCTTAACATTCGTGTAATCATATTATTAATTTTTTTTTTTTAGATCAATGCTCATGAAGTACCCTTCACTGAACCGCCATTCATTGCAGTGTTCGATATTACGTCGATGATTGAACACAATTGCAAAGCGAATTGTAGCAAAAGTTTTACAGATCGCGGAGAAGTATGTGCACGAGGTTTGATCAAAAAATAATCGGATTTCATAGGCTCTATGAATGCAATTTTCAATCAACATTGGTATCCGTTGACTATTTTTTTACTTAACATTTTACCAATATTGAGGGAATAAAGACAGAATCGCTGAAGGAGCTAAACGTTTTTATGAATAAATGAGTATTTTTCAGATGGAATCCTTCGTGTTTTTTGATCAAGCGTCGTATATTAGTATACTTATTATTTTTTATGTATGTATATATTTTTTTAGGTCCTGATTGCGGCTGCTGTTAACATTGCAGAAGGTGAAAATTTATCAATATGTTATACAGATCCATTATGGGGTACCATCAATAGAAGACACCATTTGGAAGAGACCAAATTTTTCAAATGCAAGTGTGTTAGATGCAAAGACGTCACCGAGATGGGTTCAATGTTCAGTGCACTTAAATGCAGAAGGAGGTAAGTGTTTTTTGCATTTTATTAATGATTTTTGCTGCATTTGTCATGGTTTATATATTTTTCAGTGAATGTAACGGTTATGCATTGCCGAAGTCGTTGGCAGTCGAAGATAATTTGGACGAAGATGATTCAATTGTTTTTCCAGATTGGAGTTGCAATGTTTGCAATGAAGAGATCAAGGGAGAAGCGGTTCAAACGTTGATACAGCACGTCGGAGAAGATCTGAACGCCATGGAGAAAGGAAACAGTGATGCATGTCTCAAGTAAGAATACTAAAAATAATTTATCTTAATACAAGCGTCGATAACATGATTTTATACAACACGGGCTGATAAATTGTGATATATTTTTGTATAACACGGTTTCAGAAAAAAAAGTTAATTTTGTTTGTTTCGTTACTTTTATCAGTTGAATTTCTACTAGTAGAGGATGATTTAAGAGGGAATTTTAAGAAGCGATTAACACTACATAATATAAAAACTCTAAGAGAAATTGCGTCGACTGACAGAGAATCTGCCCAAGAAAAATATTACAGAATTCGCCGAAATTATAAAAAATAAAGGCTACACACCAGACCGGATATACAATGCGGACGAAACGGAATTGTACTGGAAAAGGATGTCTCATCGAATCTACATATCAAAAAGCGAAAAACGTGCAAAAGGATTTAAGGTGGCGAAAGAAAGAATATTTTTACTCTTATGTTCTAATTCTTTTGGAGAATTCATAATGAAATCATTGTTTGTTAATCGTTCTTTAATCGTCCTCGAGCACTGAAAGGTTGTGACAAAATGAATTTACATGTTTATTGAAGAGCCAATAAAAAGGCTCGGACCACAAGTATTATTTTAAGGATTGGTTTTACAAATGTTTTATACCTGATGCAGAAGCTTATATGAGGAAAAACAATCTTGATTTTAAAATATTATTGATACTGGACAATGCACCAGGACATCCGATTAAAAACATCCTAATGTTGAAATATTATTTTTACCACCAAACACTACATCTATAATCCAGCCTTTGGACCAAGGAAGTGTTAATTACTTTAGATATTTTGATCGCCTTCAAATCGATCGAAGACAAAGCGACAGCTCGCCAACAAATAGTGAGGTGTCTTAAACTTTTCTGCGGCGGCCACTCTAAGGGCCACCCCTGTAACTTTCCTACGAATAACAAACGGATTCAGAATATCCATTTATCACCTCCCAACCCCTACCGGGGAAGGTGGGGGGTAGCCACCAAGAATTCTTCAGAAATGAAACACAACTATCTACCATAGCATTCAAATTGATGGTCAGCATCTCACTACATTTTTTTATATTACAGTCTAGATAACCCTGCATAGAGTTGACTAGGGGCCCAATTGAACTTTGATGAATACCCAACAAAACAGTGCAAAAATATGTACATATTGGTGTACACATATCCTTGTATGCATAAATAAATCTAGTCTAACGGATTTCTCACCACAGAGCCAGTATACCCTGGGAAGGAAAGCCCTAATCTGTTGACCTATAATTGGTCTAGTCTCGATACTTTCACTCCTCTTTCTTCTTTCTAGGTGACCCCTTTCTGAGGAGGTCTTTCCCATGATTAAAGGATTGCTATTGCGCGACAGGGCTAATAATCACTTGCGACCGGCTACTAGAGACTCGTTTTGGGCAGATGTGCATATGTATATCTATATAGTTGTGTGTGTGTGGTCGCTCGCTACGTGTCACTCGTAACTCGTTAAAAGCAAATAACGCCTTTGAGAAGAGAACAAACGAATACCGAGACAAACCCCCTCCTACTTGCCTGGACACAGTCGATAGGGTAAAATCCGATACCAACATGGTAGAAGATGTACGTCCAATGCCAGCAATGGTCAAGAGAGGGAAACTCTTTACAAAAAACCGCATACCAAGACGGCTCGGGTCCCCGCGGTATGGATACGAAAGGGGAGCCCTCACGCCACGTGTGAGACTCAGAGGTTCCTTGGCTTCGACTACCATGCGAGAGTTTGGTAAGGTCCATGCCCTCAGCGAGTCTTGTGACTGGCAAATGAATCAAATGAATATTCGTCGACATTCGAAAAAATATTAAATGATATCGATCAAGATGAAAATTTAACAGTCACGCAAATTTGGTAAAAATTTTCTTTTCGAAATTGTGTCGCATCTGTTAAAGAAATAAATTAATCGACTTTAAATTCTTTCTGGAAAAAGCTGTGGCCAGAAGTAGTCCCTGCAGAAAATGTTGTACCACCAATAGAAGTTGAATACCAAAAGACAATTAACATTTGTCGTGGTGTTGGTGGAGAAGGATTTGATGATATGGATATTCAAGATATCGAAGAAATATTGAGGATCGCACGTTGAATGAAGAAGAATTGGTCGAAATGTTGGCCTACGATAATTAATGACTCGGAAAGCAGCTGCAACGAAGTAGCTAGGCGTTTCACATTAAATACAATAAATAACGGCTTAGGATTGGCTGATAAATTAGAACATTTTTTTATAAAAAATGATCCTATAACAGAAATAAGTTTAAAGTTCAAGAGAGAATTACAACAGATATTGGCCCCTTATTAAAGATATATAACAGAATTTTTAAAGGCTAAATCCAAAAATAATCCAGAGTCCTCTGACGATGAAAACTCACAGCCGGTCTCGAAAAAGAGTCGAACATATAGTAATAGTATAATTGTAAGAGATAGCGATGATGAATGAATGATCTATTATATGTTGTTAATGTTTTTTTTTTCAATAAATACGTAAATGTATATTATTTATTTAAAAAATAAATAATATTAATTAACTTTGAATATTTTTTGGAACGCAAACCCTAATTTTGTATGAACTTTAAACCTCGTATAACACGGATTTGTATAACACGGTGTTTTTGTGGAACCATATGACCGTGTTATACGTAGGTGTATATTATTTAATATATTCCATAATTTTGTCTAGATTTTTAAATCATTATGGAAAATTTTTGCATCCATCTCACTATTATATGATTGACGTTAAACTGGCATTTGCGCAGCTGATTGGACAAGACAATGATGTTGGATTATCCGGTGTCAACAATGAGAGATTGGCATTGAAAGTGGATTTATGCAGACAAGTTTCAGATTTTCTAGAAAAGATCGTCCCAGGTATATATTTAATTATTTATACCAGCATTTATCTACTGGACTTATTGATATGTTTATATTTTTCAGCTGAAGTACGCGGTCGCGGTATGGTTCTATTCGAATTGCACGCTGCCATTGCTGAAAGTGGCAGAAGACGAGCAATTTGTACCGAAGAGGGTCCATCCGTCCTCATTGAACATCTTTTGGTACATATTAGGCTTATTATTACTCTTATATATACTTAGAATGTCTTATTAATTATGTTAAATATTGCAGGAATCAAAGAAATATTTAGAAAAAGCTGTAGAATTGATGAAATACGAATCTAAGTACATGCCTGAAGGAAAAATTGCGATGCAGGGAGTGAAAAATCTTTCAGACATGGACGTTTTGCTGAAAAAATTGTATGCTTCATTAAATAATAGTCCGATGTAAAATGTCGTATCGATATTTAGCGAGATAACAATAAAGTTTTGTATACTTTGATTCATTTTATACATTTAATCCCTTACGGTAATGATCGTGATGATAATGATGATGATGACGATGATGATGAACATATTTTTAATTAAGTATAATATAATTCGAGACGAGTCAAATGCATATTTAGTTACTTTAGTAATAGAAATTATTTTATTTACAATTCAGTTCCGGGAAAATTAACGGTTAATTCCGGTTTTCGGTTCAGCTCCATAATACAGTCAGCCCTCCTATAACGAAAAATCGGAACCACGTTATAGAAAACCTGCGTTATAGAAATCAAAGGCACCTTGTTCAATGTCAATGGCCCTTTTTAGGATTATTTATTATGAATAATTTGACTTAAATTAATTCGGCTTCTACGTTCTAGAAGGAAGCATATATAGAAGGGACTATAAAACTTGTTATAGAAAACCACTATATAGCAGGGAGCGTTATAGGAGGATTTACTGTACATGAATTGATAAAAAATAATTAAAAATATAAATATATATTAAATATTTTATGATAATAATATCCTTAAATAATAATAAAGTTACTTCTAATTATTAAAATTTGAAAAAATATTGATATATAATAAAATTCCGGCGTATTCTGATATTTTGCGAGACATTAATACAATTTTGTATCCTTTGATCATTTGCAATCATTTAATCCCATGCTGATGGCGATGATAGTGATGGTGATGATGATGTTGAAAATATTTTTAATTAAATATAATTGTATCAAAGCTATTTAATATTTTTTGGCTGTGTCATTTTGTATTGTATTGCATTTTTTACTTCATTCAATCATGGGGCGTGACAAACCTTTTTTTCATTTTTTTGTTGTTGCGAAAATGGCTACATTTTATCGCAATTTCGCCCGAAATGACTTTTTAAACATAAATTATTCAAGATGAGAGATAAATATTATCATTTTCAACAGAAATTCTGAAGCGTCCCAAACTTTAACTGTATTTTAACAGTATAAGTTATTTAAAAAAAAAATATATGCTTTCTATATGTGATAGCCAATATAAATAATCTGTAATGCCAATCACGCATTTTTCTAAATAAATAAATAAAAATCAACGTATTTGTATAAAACGTGGACCTAGAAATGCTAAGGGCGTACAGGCCTATGAACCTCAGACCATGTTATCGAATGACTACTATAAGAGGAACCGAAATCGCGAATACAAAATGTATTTACTTATTATGTTTTTACATAATACTAAAAATATAATTTCCATCATTTACTACCACTGTCATCGATCTTGTGATCCCATTTTTGTAAAACTTTGTCGGTTTTTAATTAAAATACCGTTTTAAAAAGGAGTTTTAAATTTCTGCCAGATTTCGAAAACGTTTTTCTATTAGTAAGTGCTCTATTGACCTGAAGAGGCAATAATCGGATGGAGTGAGGTCTGATGAGTATGGAGGGTGTGGTAGAGCCTCCCAGCTTAAATCGTGAATTTTGCCACAGATATAATTTCTTAATGGTTAAACGAGGATATGATTAAATTAGGGATTTCAACACCTCATCGTATTTGAAGGTTCATCCTGGTTTAAGCGCATCCTTTAAAGTTATATCGTCTGATTTAAACTTTTGAAACCAGAAATAGTATCAGCGTACCGTTAGCACGTTAACTTCGTTAATGGCCTTGTTGGAGTTTAGGCCCTGGTCGTAAAATAGAAGCATATAATGTATGATATGCCCGTTGTAGGTATGGACATTTTATCCTTAACAACATCCTTTTCTGATTAATAATCCCAAAAACTTAGTTCTTTCTGCACATATTGCATATCTCCTTCGTCTCGTGTCCAGCTTTCGATGCTTTAAATATCATGGTAGATTTTGGTCAGTTGCGTTAAGAAGATTATCCTGGAAGAAAGACGCCCGTTCGGAGTCTGTTGAGCGTCTTCCACTCCCCATGGGACAGGGATCCGCCTGGTCGGAGCGTCTCTGCTAGCTGCAGACCTGAACTAAACGCACCCAAGTTGCTCCCTTCAACTCCTGACTCGTTCTGCATCAGTGAGCACGATTGCTGTTCTGAAAAAGTTGGCAGGTCCGCTGAACCTTGGTTGTCGTCGTTCTTCTTATTAGGTGAAATTTCTCCCTAGACGTGTACTTTTGACACGATTGTCGGGTTTAGACATCCTGTGATTTGATAGTTATCCCCTAAAAGCAGCCATGCGATTCATCTTATGAAGAAGAATAAATACATACGAAAGCTTATTGACAAGACGGGGATTATTTGCACATTTTCCGTATAAACACACTGTATCGCCATTCATGTCTTCGACATAATGTAACAATGCGGCGATTTGTACCGACACCAGACAGTTTTTTCCAGATCTATAGATCTTTTGAATTGGAAGACCCTGACAGGTGTGACTAGATGTCTTCGCGGTCGTTAGTGGAGCAGAGTGAAAGTAAACATGGAATTAGTGAGGCGGCTTCACCTGCCCACGTTATGTAAATGTTGAGCAAAGAGACCGCGACCGCTGACACACATCGTCCCCGCCCCTCCTGCCTCCTTCCATCCATCTTTCACCACCTCGTGTCCTCACCGACCACACTCCGATCTCACGGACCACTTAGCGCCAATTTATACATTCGTCCTGAAAAAAATGAATCACCCAAGGACAGGAAGAAGAATGTCGCTCCCGTTTCGACGCTTCCATGAATTTTATTGCGAATTTGGGCTATCGACCACGTTATTGTTAATAGCGACGTCATATGTTATAATTTTATGCCACAGTCACGGTGCGCTGCTGTAATCTGGAAAATTTAGCACATCTAAATTGGGTATTGTTGTATAATGAATCATTTTTACGCTCAAAATATTCCGTTCATCTCAATTAATTAGAAAAAAACCACTATACCCACATATGTCCATTTATAGCATCGATTCCCTAGAATAATCGAGATGGAATATATATAAAATGCAAGTTTTTCATCTTCATTCAGCATAATGCTGGATAAGTGATTCTAAACCTTTTTAATAACCGAGAAAAACACCAAATATATCCGTATTTACGAAAAAACGTATTTTTTGCATTGCAATGGTGCGTTCAATAAGTTTCCGCGATAAAAAAATTCTTTGAGCATTTTCCAATAGCGCAGTGCACAATGGGACCGCTCATAAATAACAAAACGATTAATTCTCATTAAAATATTGGATCGTAAATCAATGGTTTGTGAAGCATGTGCAACAACCAGGTAACGGTATGTCTCGTGTATGAAAAGACCAAAGGTAAAACAAACATGTATCCGTCCCGCTCGCTCGCGCCCGAAGCCCGCTTGTGTGCGAAAGGGACGGAGCGCCTCAGCATCAACCAGTCGACTGACCTACTGAATGCACACACTTTTTCTTACGGTAACCGCGGGACCCAATTTCTTCGCTAGTCTTGTATAGTGCGCGTCAAATAAAAATACGTTAATTAATTATTTAAAAAAAAAAAAAAACAACAATGCATATCAAATATCAATCATTAAATAAATTTAAATTGATAAATGTGACTTAACGAGCATTGAAAAACCATGATTTTTCAGGATGCTATTATAATAATAAAAATTAGTAATATGTGTTTACAGAAAGAATATATACTTGATGAACTTGTGTTTACAGGTTCAAAGGAAGCAGACCGGTCAAAACTGGTAGTACCGCTGTAGAAGATGTTCGGTAGACTCTTGTGAGCATAATAAAGGTATGACTTTGGTTAGAGAACAGGCGTCTCCCAATGCTTTATAATCCTAAAAGCTTGAAGCATAGGTTGCAATTGGTATAAAAATTGGCTTGTACTGTAGTAGCAGAGTCTTATATTTGTATTCGCAGAAGGATTCGGCAACTTTGTAGAATTGGCCAAGGCTTTGTTTAGCTCTCTTTAGGGCAAAGTGTATATAGGATTCCTAAGATATTTCCCGCGTAGTGCTATTTTGATACTCCGATCTCCTGAGAATCATATGCATGGATTTCTACACGAATGAAAACGCCAGAACTCTTATTGCTGATACATTTTAAGCGATTTGCTCAGACCCAAGCTTCTATCTTATCCAGGATAATGTTTGATAACTCCTAGATCATCACTGGCGTGTTTGCACCTACCAGAACCAGAATATCGTCGGAAAGTAGACAGGAAATATCCTTTATATTAGGGGTAACCGAAAGAAATCGCGCATTTTTTCATGAACGTACGTTTTTTTATATTTATTTTACATATTATTATATTATTTTTCTGTATAATCTTTATATTGGAATGAGCAAGGTTTGGGGAATATGAAGGATGTGGCAGAACCTCCCAGTTTTACTCTTTATGAGGGCGTCCATTATCGGGGTGAAGAATTATTCCATTTCTGTTCAACAAAACTGGACGATAATCTTTCCAATCGTTGCCATTAAGTAAACCAGTAGTAATTGTTTCACCTGGTTTTAATAATTCGTAATGAAGTATTCCTTAAACATCCCACTAAATGCACAAAATAAGTTTTCAGTTGAGTGTTAAACCAGGCTTAGGGATCGGAACGGGAGATTGATTCGGCACCCTCATGTCTAAGGATCGTGACCAACCTTCTTGATTTTGGCTCTCCAGGATCCTCTGCAATCCGCATCTCGTATCGCAGCTACTATGGTGGATCCTGTGGCAGTCTTCACTTGGTCGTTTCAGCGGATGGGCGACGTGGTCATTCTCCTACGTCCTTGTATGTTCCCAAGCTTTTGCAGGCTATCGTTTTTTCTAGCGAGATGTCCAGAGTATCAAAGAATCGTTTTGAAACATCTTCAGATACAATTTGGTGTAAAAAGGGTCGAATTCTTTGTCAACAAAGAATTTCATGCATGTGTTTCTCTGATCTTTTTTGTTATCTTTTCAAATTCAAATTCACATGCGTTGCAAATGTGACTGTATCGAGGACGTAGGAGATTTAAATCTCTGCGATAATTCCTTAACGGTCAATCGAAGAGCCGACTCCAACGCGAATTTCAATATTTTATCGTTAAATGTAGAAGGTCGTCCAGATTCTGGTACATTTGTATTTTGAAGCCTAAATTGACATCTACGTCCTGTCAGCAAAAACGATACATAGTTTTAGTGCAGTGATTCTTAACGGAGGCGCCAGGCCCCCCTTTGGGGGCGTTCATATATTATTAGCATTTAGGGGGCGCTGCATGAGTTCGAATGGTCGTTGTGTCGATATAAAAAAATAAGGTATGCTCAATTTGTGCTTCACAAATCAATGAATATTATTATAAAAGATCATTTATTCCGTCAACTGTGTAAAGAAAATTATGAAGAATTCGAAAGGCTTATCTCACACGCAGAAGTAAGATGGCTATCGCTTAAAAAGTTTAAAGAGTGGATGTAAACAATGAAAACATATCTTATCTTTCGGATATATTCGAAAAGATGAATAAAAATCTCCTGAAACTTCAAGGATACAACATCAGCTTTATTAACACATTACAGACCGTACGCACAAATTTGTGCGCCACGGAATCTTTGATCTGAGACTGTTCGCACATATTTGTGTTTGACGAACTACCTACCAAGTTGTGATCCCTTTTTTAGTATGTATTTTTTTTGTATGTATGGTTTTTAGTATGTAATAATATCCGTAATAGATGTCACTACAACATGATATGGAATATCCAATCAATTTGTAAAGGAACAAATAAATAAAAATACGTTTGGGAATGGTGACCACTCCGCATAGCGTATACCGGTATACTATGGCACTGAACTGGTTAACCCTTTCAGTGCGGGGCGCATGACGTACATACGCAAACAAATCGTGTCCAGGTTGCGGCTGCATGTCGTACATGCGCGAGATTCTTTAAAACTTTAACTTGTCGTTACATGTAAACTAGACCGAGTTAAGTGATGGTGTTTGTTTTTAAAAATCAGCTAATAAACACAGCTATCAATAAATATACAACATATCACAAGAAATTTATAGGAACCATGTAATATGTAAATATGAATAGTAACGATTCAAATCGCGCGTGGTGTCTCATTCAAATCTCCGCAGTAGTATCGGTGACGTATCTCGGCTCAGGGGTTGTTAAGGGTGTTCCATGTACATTATGTTCCACATACATGTGTACGGATGTAATGGTATAAGAAAATTGCATTTCGCATTTTTTATATTTGATTCGTACCCCATTTTTTCACCTAATCTCTGTTTGAGTAATTGATATTTTGTTCGATTTATTATTACGAAAATAAAGTGAATCGAGTTTATTTTTTTAGTTGAGATGGAAGAACATATCCTAATTAACATGTTTGCATAAATCTCTTATAGGAAAATGGTCTAATATAGCAGTAAACGGTGTATACAAAATTACATCGCCAAAAAAATAATTTGGTCCAAAACGACGCCGCACTCAGATGCAGAATCGTGTTTAGACCAGCCGCATTGAAAGGGTTAAACGCCCTTATCGAAGATATGATAATACGATTTAAAGACTTGTAATACCAACTTGGTTAATTAATTCAAGGGTTTCAGATGTAGTTTACCCTCTTCTGTAGACAAAAGGAAAATTTACCAGTTTTCAAAAAACCTTGCTTAGAATGTTAAAATAATTGAATGCCTATAATAAATATTCATTTTTTACTAGTTAACTACCGTTGGCTTTAAAAGCGTTTCTATCGGAGTGAAAAAAGGCGCGTAAAATGCATATTATGGGATGTAAGGGTATTGAAAACATTTAAAAGACATCCATATGGATAAAAAATCTATGTAAAAACGTGATTTTTTTAGGTTTATTATTGCAAATTGTCTCCGTTTTTATGTTCGTTTTTGGACGTCGGCATCTGGATCACATCTACGACGCAAAAAGAGAATCGGGCGCGCCGCGAAGCACGATAGTTTTCACTTTTTGCGGCGTCGCGGCTGCCACGACGCCTCGTCCGCGCTATGGTGAAAGAAAGAAAGAAGCGGAGGGGTGACGAGGTGCTTGCAGCGCGATTGCCTCGGAGCTGGTGGGGCCCGGCTCCCACCCGTCGCCCGTCGCCCGCCCGTCTCTTCGCCGCAGAGCCCAGTGCGCGCTCAGCTCAGCTGCGGCCCGGCCCGGGCCATGACCGGCTGACCTCAGCACCGGCAGCATGAGGACGAGGCGCCAGGGAAAGCCCCATTTTCCGCCCTACCCCGCGGCGATAACCCTCGCATTCGCAGTGAGTACGCCGACCGTTGCGACATCCAGCTTTTCCTTTCGTTGCAAACATTTTCACGCACAATACGATCGACGAAACTATCCAGTTCTGCATCCGCGTCGAGTCGCATGAATCACGACGTCGATTTCGCGAGCCGTCTTCCGTTTGCGATCCGGCGCTGATATCGGATTTAGTGTATTATTAAAACACAACAATGGCGAAACGGTAAACCTCCATATATCCGCATATGTAGAACGGTATTATTTCGGTGTTTGCAAAAAAAAAACAAACAGACTAAATATACGTCTAAAAAATAAATATAATAATGGCGCAGACGAGCCGTGCGAATCTTCGGTCGTTCGTTTGCATTGTTTTCGCGTCGAATCAACCCACTTTTCCGTATATGTCCTAGGCGGCGGTCGTGAACGATTTCTAGTCAGCGAAACGGATAAATTATTCTAAATATGTTTAACCTTTCGCGTTGTGCGCCGAGGGTTTCGGAACCGGTGTGCGGCACACAACGCCAAAAAAAAGAACGATCGAACGCGTCTGCCGGTGATACAATTAACGTTTCGACCACACGCGATGACCCAAATATCGTCGGCTTCCGACATAAGCAAACGTATCATTTTTTTGCCGTCGATCAGCTCACGTCTTCGTTAAATGTGTCCCGTCCGCCCAAAAACGGGGTTTGTTGTTCGGCCATTTTGAATTTAATTGCATTCGTTTATCCATCTAAAAATGACAATTCAATTTCGTTTGTTTATCGGTCATTCTGTTCGTTTGGAAGATTTAATCTACATGTAGTGTTAAAGAGATTGTCCTAAAAAGCTCGTGCGAAATTCTCTCTTTCTCGCGCTTTAGCAGCCGAGGTGCGGCGCAGGTGGTCGGATCGGACGGCCCGGGCCGATCCGGACTTGTCCGGCGGGTCGGATCGGACGAGACGGGCCGGCACCTGGCCTGCCCTCGGGCTAGACCTCCTCGTCCATGCACCCGTGCAGACTGCAGATCCGATCAGAACTCGCGCGAGAGGCATCGGACGTCGCCAATTCTTCCTCGCGTAACGGATCGCGCGATATCCACGCGACCGCTCCGTTGCCCTTTTTCTCGTCGCCTCGAACGGTTGTTTGCGCCCGAAGACCTTCTAACCGCGCAGGATCCCTCCGAAAACCCTTCTAGCGGTTTATGGCCGCATAAAAACAGAAGCGACGACGAGGAACGCCGATAAAGACGCCCGCCGCGACCGGCGCACGCTTACCTCTTGTGCCACTTTTCTTAATGGTCGAGTGTCTACGTCCACTCGTGGTGTATCATAAGTGCATCGAACATCTAGACGACTGTGACCTTAACCCGCCGTCCGTGCATATTTCCGGATCCAGAGATCGACTCGAAGATTCATCATAATCGTTGCACAACATTTATTTTGATTTCGACGCAAAAATTAGCATGTGCGTGACGTCGCCTTCTAGAAATGTTCCGTCTAGTGAAAGTAGCCGACGCCGCTTGGACCTTGAATCCTTGTACAGCCGCTGGCCTCATTATCATTCGTATGGTGGATACGTTTTCTTGTTTTTTTTTTGTTAGCTAATAGATCGACTAGAATTTGTCATAGATGTCTAGAAACTGTTTTGACGGATGCTTTCACTTTTTTTTTGTGTTCGGATCCATGAACCGCGATGACCTTTGCGATATAATCGCGATCGTGATCGCGATCTTGATAATCAAAGTCACTGGGTTACATACGTATATATGCATTACTCGACGATGATGATTATTCATTAACGAAGTGCATTATTTGCGCAAAGAGATGGCGACACCGTTATCTGGAAGTGTCGCATCTGCCGACGAAAGTCGTATTTGAATTGTCGATGCACTCCGTCGCCGCAGAATCGTTCGTCCGTTAAATCGGCGTCTTCCGCTGACAGTTTAAGGCTCGAGAGAAACTTCCTCGACGCCGCGAGGGGCCGAGCTGAATAAGAAGCAGCTAGCTGCTAACCAAATCGTGCCCGACCTTGTCCGGATGAATGTCACGTAGTGAAAGTTGTGACGTCAGCATCACCAACCTCATAGATCGATCGAGGAAAGGCTTTTACTGAATATTTATGGCCCCAGAACAACGAATTAACTACTAAAAGTACACCGACACCGATACTATAAGGGACTAAAACCTTGAAAACATTCAATATCTACAAAATTTATTTTAACCGATCCGTCACGGCGTCTCGAAATCAATCGCATCGTCCGAAGGGGTCTATTTACTATGGAAAATAGACCCCAAGCATTTCAAGTCAAGGTATTAATGAATTCTTCATCAATATCTTAATATTTAAAAAAAATGACTATTCTAAGAATAAAAATAGTAATTCATAACGTGCTTTATTATATAGACCGCCAAATTCTCGCGGCACGTGTTACTAATATACGTTTCACTCGCACTTGGCACATTGTACCAGATACGAATATTGTTGTTTTTATTTTATTTTCGCAATTGCAGACAAATAAGGTCAATGATTATTTAAAATATTTATTCTTGATACTTTTTTAGATATATACAAAACGTTTGTGACATATAGGATTTATGTTATTCAGATTAAAAATAATAAATCATTTTTAATATGAACGATTCGACGATATTTAATAATGTGTTTTTATCGTTTCAGATTGCGCTCGCTCACATGCGAACCGTTGCGAGTTTCAATTATGACTATTCGTCGGCTTGCGCCCTTCCGTACAGATCGGGACGCTCCGAGACGGGCGGTAGTGCTCCGTGCGATCTCAGTAAGCAATCTTACTGCAATCAGCCCGGATCCACTTATCCTTGGCACGCTGTACGACGTTTCGTACACGAGAATCAAGGATTGATGCGACGCATGTACGGTGAACAGCGACACATATCCGTTTTGAAAGCCGAGATTGAAAACAACGACATAGATTCGGACGTGCACGCAAAAGACAGCTCGTATTCCAGATATTTAAAAGATAGAGACGTGCTCAATACAAAGTTTGTATATGCGAAGAGAGCGACGGGGAGGTCGAGCGAGGCGTACACCATCCCGCACTTCCGTCCCGTACAGACGACATCGTCGACGACTACCGCAAAACCAAATGGCGTCAAACAAAACGATACTATGCAAAATTCTAAAAGTCCTAATCTGACGAAATTAAATAAAGATAATACAAAATTGGAATCGGACGAGATCAAGATAGCCGCGTATAAAACGTCGTTTTTCGACGACGAGGTCAATATACAAGACATCACCAAGAATAATCTGGAAATGAATAAGATTGAACCCGAAATGATTACGTTGGAGGTTGTAATTAAACAGAGTATTGATTCGAATAGCGTTTTTCCCAAGTTCGGTATGTCGCATAAAAATTTTTCATTCTATTCGACGACGTCTAGCCAGATACCCGAATCGTCTCCGGCGGATACGACGACGTCCGAATATGAAACGCCGCTTGAAACGACAGGTCCTCCTGAATTCGACGAAGAAAGCACGTCAAGTATCAGCGATGAAGATGTAAACGACGGGTGGAAGCCGTTGACGAGCGAGAAAATGTCGACGCTACCGCCAAACATGTTATTCTCTCATAGCGTCAAAGAAGAGCAAAATAAAAACGACAGAATCGACATACAAATCGATGACAATTACAAAGGAGAATCGTCTAGTCCTTCGATAAGTAGCAACACAGCCGCTACGACACATCTAGAAGGTCAATTATATCAAGATACCGTGCAAGAAGAAGTTAAACCCATCGTTAAATTAAGAGGAGTGTATGTAAACACATATTTACACAAATACCTAATAATAATCTTATATATTAATTAATATTTGTATTATAGAAATGCATGTCCGGTGAAAGAAGAAGTGGTAGCTCCGTTCTGGGCGAATAACACCCGAGGAGAAGTACTAGCGCTACTGAATCTCTATCCGTTCGAACAATATGTGCATTGGGAAAAATGTACTCACGAACACAAACAAATGTTTTGCCGAGAAGGTTGCAAGTACGTCGTATTATATCATATATAATAATCATATTAATAATGACAATTGATAAATTATGTCGATATTTCAGATGCGAACAACAATATAGACTGCATCGTCTCTTGGCGTACGATCCGAGCAACGAATGCCGCGGAATATTCTCGGATTGGTTCAGATTCCCGTCGTGTTGCGTTTGCAAATGTTATAATATGCCGTTGGAGTTCAGAGTTACATCCCGCAGTCCGAGAACGATCGAACCCGACATCGACGAGGCGGTAAAGCGAGAGATGTACAATCACGCCACGTCCGATTGGTACAAGATAAATTTTGACGACTGAAAAATTAGATTAAAATTTATCGCTGTAATAATTTCAATCGTATTAGTAAAGACTCATCGTAAACTCGACTGTATTGCCATACGAATAATTCACTAATATCATTTGCCAAATACAAGTAAATTTGCCATAAATATTAAACAGAATTTATATCGTTTCAAATTTTTATACCAAACGTTTTTTTTTAGAAAAAAAGGATTTTGTACGTTAAAACAAACGTCAACAATTAATTTAATAATATGTTATGTAAATATTGTGTAAATATTATATTCTATCAAAAAAAAAAGTAAAAAAATGAAAATAGCATTGTGTGCGGCGTTAGTCGAAATTATTTTTGGCAACGATGAAACCGGTGAATATGTAAAAATGTAACAAAAATATTTGAATAATTTATATATGAAGGCTAGTGATTGTGAATAACAAACAAAAAAAAAACTAATTGTAACGTATCAGTTAATTTGTTTTATTTATATTTGTTATCTTTTTATATAATAAAATAATAATTATTATCTTAATGATTTGTTTAAAATTATTTCCATATCTATTTTTTATTACATAATAATTTAGAAGTCTTTCCCATGTTGAAATGATTGTTATTGCGCGACAAAGTTAATAATCAATTCCGACTTGTTATAAGCAGATAACGCCTAGAGAAGGGGAATACGAATACCGAGGTGAACCCGATGGCAAAAGATACACGTCCGATGCCAGCAATGGCCAAGAGAGGGAAAATCTTTACAAAGTACGGCATACCAAGACGGCTTGGGTCTCCGCGGTATGGACACAAAAGGGAAGTCCTCACATCACGTGTGAGACTCAGGTACCTTTGGCCTCGACTACCATTCAAGAGTCTGGTAAGACCCTTGCACTAAGCGATTGAGTGTCTAGTGACCGGAAAATGATGATCATGGTGATGAGATGTAACTTGTCAATTATAATTATCTTGTTAAACGTTACCGAGTTCAGATAATATTTAAAAGATATACTTTCCAGGCAAAACTCCATAAGGCTAGTCGACGAAGAGAAAGATTGGAGAATAATGAGCCCTTCCTTACAGTAAATAGGATTGTCAAAATAGCAACTAGAAGAGGACAGCAACAGAAGGTAAAGGGATATCTATTGCAACATATAATCTGAAGAAAATCATATCCATGCTCCTCACAAAAAGGATTATGTAAGATAAAAACGTCTCTTACACATGAAGTGGATTAAAATAAATAAAATAAAAATTACTTGTTCAAAGTTATCTGACAACGGTTTTTAATCCTTCATTAGAGATATTTAAATTTGCTACTCTAATTTTAAATATTTTACTACTAAGCTAGTCCAAATATAAATGAATGATTTAAGAAGTGAGAGCCATATACGAGTAGAATCCGATGTCATTTTTGTATTTTTGATGAATTTACCTAGATTTTAATATTAATATTGGATGATTCGTTGTTAAATACTGATTAGAGAATGAAATTGATTTATTTACATTAAAAAAATAGAGAAAAAAATTTAAAAAGTATAAAAATATATTGAGAAAGGTAAAAATCGCATACAAAAATATTTTAAGTGGTGTCTATAGATGTCTCTCTATAAAATTAGTAATTTATAAAGTATTTTAAATTATAATGAATCCAGAGGCGGCTTGTCCATATACACTGTGGAGCACCAGCACCCCCATGCAAATTAAAGAAAAATATATCTTTATATATTAACCCTTTTACTCGCACGGGGCCGATCGTCGGCCTCAACTGAAGTATGCGAAAATTCGTGCGATAATCGGTCTCAAAACTTATAAAAAATAAAAATATGCTAAATATATTTTTTTCGTTTAATTTAAATTCATAATGTTTTATGGGGTGACATGTTAACAGTTTATGACGAGTTATTATTTTTTTAACATGCATTTTTTAGATTATTTATAAGGTATTAAATAATTATAAGAAACTTTATACAAATTTATTAAAAAAAAGTTTTATAAGTTCCTGGAAGGGTTCATGATATTTGCTAATTTTGCGAAACAATTCTATTATTTTTTATTTACATTTCCAATTAATTTCTTTACATAAACTAATTAATTTTTAGATTAAAAATGATTCAAACTCAAAGTTTATATTGTTATAAGAATAAATATTTTTTTCTTTTGTTTGTTTATGTTTTTATTCATATTTGAAGATTAGTTATTATCATATATTCCACAGTGAGGGCCCCACAGAAAGAATTATGTTGTTAAATGAATCATTAGTTGAGATAAAAAAATAATGAAAAATATCGTTTTTAAAAATTGCTTGGGATTCTTCGCATATTCTATGCAAAAAAGGCTGGGAATAAAAGGGCTAATATATACGTGTCTATTAATTATGTGTTATGTATACGATAATATAAACATAATTTATATTTATTCATCTGGTCGGTGCCTACGTGAGCAATATTACTGCGGTAGAACGCTGTCTACTTGTCAGCGCTACCAGCGTCGGGTATTGGACGGATGCGGGTTGGTAGCGGGGAGGAGGGGGGGATCTCACCACTAAGCGCCATTTCGCGCTGTGATACGAATAGAATTCACATTTCGCAACAATGATACGACTAGAATCAATGCTGAATAATTATTAAATTCAATGAGCAAACTAACCCCACCGTGATATATTAAAATTTACATTAAATCAAAGCGGTATCAGGTTGGTAGACGCGTACATGTTTACCATCATATTTTTTTTAATAACCTACCCACTATTGGTATACATCCATGGGGTTTCTTTTCACCATAATTTTTTTTATAAGATTCTAATTATTTTATTTACAATTTATTTAATATTCTAATATGAATAACCATTCTTATGACATGATTTAATTTAATCCACAAATCGGAAGTTGCTAATTGTAAATACGATTTCCGTGAATATTAAGATAATTCTATTCCAATAAAATCATAAAAAACTGATAAGATCACCATTATTCATAGTATAAAATATGAAAATTATATAAAAATATTCATTTAGTTCAATTTCTGCTAAGGTCGTTGTCGTAAGTGACATATACAGCCAATTAAAACATACAATTAATACCGCATGTGGTTGATGACGCAGATTTTACGCCTTTTATTGAAAATAAATACAATAAACAGTCACCATCGTGACTAATATGCGTACCATGATCAATCTTTTATTTATTTTCATATTAATACGTTAATATGTAAACGGTTTAGCCCATTTCCCGTCGGAAAGGTTTAGATATTATCAAAAAATGAATCATACGGTGGCGTGACGATGGTTGGTAATCCCTGGGCCAGTGTGACATTCATTATTTACGCGTATGCAAAATAGCTGGTCGTAAAAGGGTTGGCCATTTGAAGACTTGATGAGATTTAGCCCCCTAGTGACACATGCGTATACTTAGGGGCATGAGTAACTAAGTACATAAATATGTACTCAGTGTACCGGACACTATATATAATCCCCCTTTTAATTTGATCAGAGTTTTTTTAATATTTCAATAAATTATTTAGGGAAAAATGGACATTAGTCTTTTCTGACAGAGATCATTTCTTGTTTTCAATGCAATGTCCATAATGATTTTGAACTGTTTTGAAAAATAATCGATTCAGAGGTCCGACTGTTTGTCTCTTGATTTGATCTGTCCACCATAGTCCTTGCATGCAAACCTCTGACTACTAAATCGGGTGGACAAGGTGCAGGATTCTCGTCAGGTATTTTATGGACCGTCCTCGCTTTCTAAAGATGACTTCAATTTGACAACCTTTGAATGTTGTAGAAGATTGAAATATGTCAAATATGCCGAAATTCATGGGATATTTCTTAACCGATCCTTCACAGCGGCTCGAAACCAAACGCGACGTCCGAAGGGGTCTATTTATAATGAAAAATAAACCCCAAGCATTTCGAGTAAAGATATTGATAAAATATTCATCAATATATTGATTTTTTTAAAAAAAATGGATTATTCTAAGAATAAAAATAGTTATTCATGAAATGCTTCTTGGATTATTTAACTAATCAATGTGACGCGTAAATGACAAACACACTCGGTGATGTCCCGCTGCAGACTGAGGGCACGCTGCCGGTAGACCGACCGTTAAATTCTCGAGGTACAGTAAACCCCCCTATAACGTCCTCTCATATAACGTTTCCCCCTATAACGTTTGCGGCGGTTTTTTCATATAACGTCGAACCCCCTATAACGTTCGGGTGATACAATGTAGCTTCGATCGCTTGACATCGACACGCATCTGGGCGAAATCTAAAATAAAAATCCATTTGGGTATCTTATCGATCGAGGCTAATGGCACGAGTATTATCTGAGCATTCCAGGGATATTCACACATACAGTAAGAAAATATTTTCTACTTCTTTATATCCATGGAACGAAACTATAATCGAGTAAAATCGATGCTCATGTCTTTTAACCATTTGATTGGCGTAATATACGCATACCTCTTTAATCTTACACGATAAGGATCTTAATTCTCATTAACAAGGTTCTACCATAATTATTTCCATATGCGTCGATTTCTTTGATGTTCCTTGTTCTATACTTAGTGGTTGAATAAAACATATTCCCGGAATAGTTTTTATTATATTCATTCATCATTTGCTAGCGCATTTATAAGATTTAATCCACAAAATATCGCGTTGATCTTGCCCCTGCCCAGCGTTGCGGGAAGATTACGTCAGCCAAAATACGAGAGGATATCGCTCAGTAGTTATTTGCGCTGGTAAACACGTAAAGATGTAAAAAAAAAAAAAAAATAGGAATGTGTTGATTTACTGATTTCCTTTAAATCAAAAACTACGTGTCAAATAGTACGTTTCACTCGCACTTGGCATAACGTACCGGATGCGAGCGAGAAAAAACACCGCGCCCGTGGTTACATAAGCGAATATTGTTGTTTTATTTTTTTTCGCAATTGCTGACAATAAAGGTCGATGATTATTTATAATATCTATTCTTTAAACTATTTTAGACATATATAAAAAAGTTTGTGACATGTAGGATTTAAGAAAGATGAAATAATTAATAGGATAAAAAATGAAACTAAAAACCGCTAAATTCCCTGAGTTCAACAATTAGAAGAACTTGATTTAAAAAAGATCGTTAATCATATTTATTATTTAGTACTAGATTAGACTAGAAGATGGTAAAATTATTCCTCTATTTTTCTTCGTCGTAAAATAGTGTAATGCGATATACAGAGGAATCTCATAAGGCGCGTAGCTACCTTAATGCAAAAGGATGCAAGGTATCGTAGCCCTCGGGGCCCTCGGCATAAAAGATTTTTTAAGGGATTTAAGGGATGACACATAATTCAAAAAATAATCGTTTGAAACGAATATATGGCGAGTCAAAATCTCATGGAGTGCCACTTCATGTAAAAAGGTTATTTCCATTGATATTTTCTTCATCAGTGCCTGTGGTTTTTATTACTTCCAGGTTGTTCGTTAAGTTTAAAGCAAAAGAAAAATATATATTTGAGAGTAATAGCAATACTCTTCTAAGAACGAGGATCAACAAAAGTAATTTTTATTGATTTGCGTTCTTTATCAGGAGTGTAGCAACGTTAAGGCAAAATGATTCAAGGGATAGGGGATTTAGGGATTTAGGGATCCTCATGGGGCCCCCGAATTTTCACATTTACCCTGAACATTTTGCTCATACAGCTGTTAGTAAGGAAAGAACATTTATTAAATTAAAAATGATTAAGGATTACAATAAAATGTTTTATGTAAAATAAAATTGACCGATACATTTTGAGAACCATCGTCATGATCGCCAATGAGGTCAGTGGCATGATTTGCATTCGCAATTTTAAAAGCATACCACCCCTAACTGTCCGAGTGATGATTAAACAACCCTATCAAACATCAAAGTAATGGAAAATACTATAATGGAAAATTTTGGTAAACGCTCACGGTTTTTTATAATAAAAAAAAATGATTTAAAGATTAATTATAAATCCTATTCATCTATTAAAAAATACTATAATGTCTCAAAGAGTCATAATACGATTTATATAATTTTTTTAAATAATCTTTATTATTTGTCAATATTATTTATTTTCCCTTCGTGGTATGCCATCAGCTTTTTGTTATCTTTGGATATTACGTGTGGTGTCCTAATTCGCACTCTATTTGTTTTACCAATGCGTTGCAAATGGACTGTAGAAATAACCTAGGAGATTTCACTCACTGCGATAATTCCTCGATGGTTAATCGAGGATCATTCCATGGTTTAGTAAGATATTTTTGAGGGATCGTTTCCAACTAATTCTCAATTTTTTTCATATCACCGACAATAAAAACGTATTTCCTCCGACATCCCAAATATGATCCTTGGGCAAGATTCTACCCATTAGTTGAACATGCCAATAGAGTTTTTGTGTTACATTACACTCCTCATCAACAACTGAGTATTGATGAGTCTTTGATTGGGACGAATCGCCATACAATCCTCAAGAAATATCTTCCAAATAAAACCCATCATACATGGGGGGTGAAGTTTTGGATGATATGCGATACCACAGTTAACTATTGCTTAAGGTTTTTTGTTATAAAGGTGCAAAATGTAATGCTGATAAAGCTGAAATTTTGTTAAATAAAAAAGTTACCTCTTTAAGTTTTTTCTTTTCTTTATTTCAGGGGTGAGCAACCCGCGGCCCGCAGGCCGCATTCAGCCTGCCCCACTTTCTCGTGCAGCCCTTCAAAGATTTTACATGTTGATTGAATGCGTGTCGTCCAAATATCTGCAAATATATATCAATTAATGGCAAAGAAGCAATGCTAAATTTATCATTAACCTAGCCGTGCCGATGGGGTCTATTTGAGACTCCGTGTTTTTGATTTCTCTCGAATAATTCATTTAATATGAATCCTACGTATTAAAAACTATTTATATTTGTGTAAAAAAGTCTAAAAAATAAATATTATAAATAATCAGCGACTTTATTAATCGCAATTACGAAAAAAATAAAAACAACAATATTTGCTTCTGTAGCCACGGGCCCTATGTTTTTTCTCGCTCGCATCCATAACGATGTGCCAAGTTCGAGTGAAACGTATACTAGTGACACGTGCCACGAGAATTTGGCGGTCGGTCTATCAGTGGCGTGTCCTAAGTATACGGTGGGACATCGACGGGTGCGCGTATCATTTACGCGTCATATTAATTAGTTAAAATATTCAAAATATCGACCAAATTATGAAGCGTATCATGAATAACTATTCTTATTATTAGAATAATCCATTTTTTAGAAACAAGTCAAGATATCGATGAAGATTTTATAAATATCTTGACTTGAAATGCTTGGAGCCTATTTTCCTTTATAAATATACCCCATTTGGACGACGCGGTTGGTTTCGAGTAGATAAATATTTAATTAATAAAAAAATATATATGTAAACGTTAGTGTTTGAGATTATCGTAAAATATCCCTTAAAACCCCCCATTTAAATAAAGATCACAGATGCACAGTATTTATTCCGATAAGCCAAAATCTAACCAACGAAAATAACAGATCTTTTGCAAAAAGTAGGACATAGAATTCATTTCCATTTATAATGGAAAATAGACCCCCTTCGGACGACACGGTTGGTTTCGCGCCGCCGTGACGGATCGGTTAAATAATCTTTCGCCGTTTTATAATAGTATTTCTATTAATGATTGTTTTATACTAGATTGTTGCGGCCCTCAACAATTTTAACCGGTTCAGTGCCATGGATTTTTTAACAAGTTGTAATCCCTTTTTTAGTATGTATTTATTTTGTATGTATGATTTTTAGTATGTAATAATATCCGTAAGAGATGACACTAAAACATGATATAGAATATCCAACGAATTTGTAAAGGAACAAATAAATAAAAATACGTTTGGGAATGGTGACCACTCCGCATAGCGTACACTCATGGCACTGAACTGGTTAAATTTGTAGCTGGCCCGTTGTAAATAAAGGTTGCTCACCTCTGCTTTATATGATAAGTAAATAGATATATGATGCAATAAATGGTGACAATTTGTTTTTTTTTTAAATTGAAACAATTATAAGTTGTTTATGCATTTATTTGCAAAAATATCTTATAAATGTTTATTAGTTATAAATAATACATTAAAAATGTATTTCCAAATTCTACAAAAAAAAAAAAAAATTTTTAGAATTTGGTCGATATTTTTTTTTAATTTGGTCGACAAATTCAATTTCATTTTTTTTAATTGTTATGTAAATGGACGTATTATATATATATTTATAAAACATCGAATTTTCTTTTCGACTCGCAAAACGTCTTGAAAATTCATAGCATTAACCACCATTTAAATATCTTGGTTTTGATAACGCATTTGGTATTGGAATAGGTTACATGCTGTCTGGCCCAGTAGTGAGAGAAGCTCGGTCTTGGTCGCACGTGCTCTGCTCTCCTCTTGCGTGTTATACCCGCAATTCGCGAATCGATCGGCAACAACACTGCCCACCTCAACCTGTCAAAGTCGCAAAAAATCACAGCCATGCCTGCCGACAACGAGCTGACATCCATCCTGAACAGGAGGCAGCAGATCAACGACGATTTGGACGACGGAAAGGAAGTAAAGCCGCAGTACAGGGTCATGAACGTGTACACGGAATTTCATGAATTTTCCCGCAAAGAGATCAAACAATACGAGAAAATGTTTAACAAGTAAGTCGCATAATTAAAAATAACCATTTTATACATCTTTACGTAATTAGAATATGTATTCAAGTCATGCGTTTGCTCTTATCTACGCATTCTTCAGCTGTATCACAATGTAAATTTCAATCACAAGATCTAAATAAATGTTATATGATAAAAAAATATTATTTTATATTGAACTAATTGTTCTTTTTATGTATACGATCGGAGATCGGATGATTGAATGTATCCTGGGGGGATGGAGACGATACTCCAAGTCAACAATACAATTGTTCAATTCACAACAATTACTATCAATTGTACAAAATCAAAAATTATCACCGTCGCACATAATTTGATCATCGTATTGATATAAATTTTTACCACAATTTTTGCACAATCAAAAGAATACCTTGATACATTTCCTGTTTTTTTTTTCTTCATTATATGCATATGTATTCAGCAGATATTTCAACAATGCCATACGTTGACAAACGTCGCGGTTAATGCCAACACACATGACTCATACCGCACATTGACACGAAATAATTAGTTAAAATATTATTTATTGAATTATGAGTGTGTCTGGACGTCTTATTAATAGCGACGGAGGCGACACGTATATGCGTTTTTTTCCACATTTATAAATATTTACATTGAGATTTGTATACGAAAATAGTACCTTATGCAGCGAGTCGATCTCCAGCTTCGAATATATATTTTTATATCGAATGCAACACGTGTGTTGTGCATTCTTGACATTTAACAAGATTAAAACAACACCGAAGTGTTTACCACATTGATGATCCGATCCTCAGTGCGGTGGAGCTTCTGTGATTGTGGTTAAGGATGCATACATAAAATCGCTCGTTTAACTAAAAAAACGCAAGAAAAAATGAACGTCATAATCATAAGGATATAATAAAACAATAATATAAACGATTTGAATACAGATGCAGTGTGTATCAGACGGATAATGCGCAAAATATCGACGGGGATGTTTTGACAGCTGATGTCAAAACGGTCGTTTTTAATCGCGGCGCGAATCTAACAATATCATTAACGAGCATGTTTTTGCTGCGCGTATTCATTCATTCGTTCAACGGGGAGACTTTGCCAGTGTAAATAAATATTTAACTCAGTTTATTGTTATTGTACATAGATATAACAATTATTATACGTAATGTAAAGTACATTACACTCTTTATAATATAAATATAAATTTTTTTGAGCTGATATGAAAGTTTATGTATGTAAATGCTACATATAAATCTTATGCCCAATCAGATGTTCGTGAGTCCCATTTAAAATAAAAACAAAAACAACTGTTATTTCAGTCGTTTTTGTCTTTATCGGAATTCTTTAAATTCCATATGCGACATCACGAGTGTGTTGATAAAAAAATATAAGTTAAACTATTGTCAATAGAGAAAGTCGTTATGTCTTTTCAATACATTATATAAAGAATGATTGCTTATATTATGAGAGATAAACGACGTCTTTCAAACGAAACAAGCTGTACCGAACGCTTATAAAAATATACAACATTTATTATTAGCGTCTGTATATATAAATCCACGGATATTCCCTAATTTAAATATTTATAAATCCCAATTTATCGATCAAAGCTCTTTCTGAATTCATCATAAATTTATATTAATAATACATGCTATTTTATTAATAAATCGTATTGATCTTCCAGGATTGATGCGTTCGCACTTTCGTGGCATATCATTCGCAGGCGTTTCCGAGTATCTTTCGATTTGCGTCGCAACCTATTCGGTTGACAGTCTCCAGTGGCATTTGCTACGTCTTATATATATATATACCCCGAGGAAATGTACTACAACTAGGTTATAAAAATGTAGGTGCAGCCGCGACTATGACGTTACGAAATGCACGAGTGCAACCGAAGAATGCACAGCTACAACAAAAGCGTTTTAGCACGTCAGCGAAAGACGATACCTATTTGCTACCGACGGCCATTAAATCTAATGTTGCATAAGTGATTTGAAATGTTTAAACGGTTCCGAAAACCCGCCTTTCACTCAATCATCATTAATCTTGCCGCGAGCTTCGGCCATACATTCTTGATATAAATCTTCTCGATGGATTCCACACATTCTCTTTCGGATTCCGCATTCTAGAATCAATTTCAATTGCATTCAGCAAGCCGATTCGCAACAACCTGACTAATGAGCGAAAACGCGTAAACTAATTATACATCATATTTCTAATTAAATGAGAAATATTTATTATTACCAAATAATATTACTCGACATATGATATATGAGATATGTCAAAAATGCTATATTTAGTACTGAAACCAAACCCAAAATCACTGCATAATATATACATCTGTATTCATGGAAAGACACTTAAATATAAATAGAGAGAACGCGGGAGTCTTTGACTTTTATAGATTTCGTTAATACGTTTCATAGTTCCAGCTTATTTAAGATACGCGTTGAATAGAATGATTTACCTTTATGTATACGTTTGAATCAATATAAATACAATTAACTAAAAGGGGTAAAAGGGATAAAAGACAATTAATACTGGACTGGACATCGCCTTGTTTAATACATACATTTAAAAAGTATTATCGGGCTGTTGATGGACAGAACAAAAACATTTATCAATAAAGCTGTTCAAAATATTGGTGATGCCTGGAGTGAAGTTGCAATATCTACCGTGAGTAACGTATGGAATAAGCTCATCCTCCGATTGGTTGAGGACAGTAGTACACCAACACAGATATTCAAGATTTTATTGAAATGACCAAAAAACTACATTTAAATCTAGATGAAGATGATTTCGTTAGTTTGATTAACAATTATTCAGCGTAAATGAACAACGATGTATTGATGGAAGTTGAAGACGGTTGAAAGGATTTTTTTTTAAATATTAAAAAAAAAGACGACTGCCTGTCGAAAAATCACGTCTTCTTGATTTTTATTAAAAGCATTGTTCGCATTCGTTGTTTATGACGATTATTTTTTACAACTTTGATTGATGACGAGCCATCTGCAAATATAATGCACTGTTTTTTATGCTGGGATATGGTGGTAATTTCTTATGATAATTTTTTGATCTACTTAGACGTGTGTTTTCCATAATTCTACATACGACTAAAATGCAGCCACGAATCAATTAATCTAAATCAGTATTTTTCAGTCATTTTTATAACACGACACACTTTAAACTATAGTTAAATTTCCGTGGCATACTTCACGATCACCATCCAAATAAGTCTCGTAAGATCGCTGGTTTTAGCTGTCTATTTATATGCTGTGGAGACCTGGACCATTAAGTCCAGTAGACGATGAAGATTGGATGACTTGGGAATGTGTTTGTGTGGACAGCTAAATTCCTCCCAGAGGTGTTTGACTCAAACGAAGAAACACTGCTGCCGAAATACTTAATGCAGACAGCCCTTCTATAACGCTTCTTCTTAATTGATTGTTTCTACAAAATGCCTCATCAGCTAAAGAGCATTGACTTTTATTTCGCCCGGCAATGTATTATATATTTACGAAATATGTAATTTGACCCTGAAAATATTTGCATTTTGTACAAAACAGTGATTTACGATAAGAATTATATAAGGGTTGACTTTATGATAAATTTATGATTGTTCAAATACATAACGAGGATAGAAAGCCTAGAGAAAATACTGTTGATTAAGATCGTCGAGAGAAAGGGAAGATGATAACAATCGAAAAGTTGGTCTGAACAGATTTACACAGTCTTTATCTAGTATATCTAATTTTTTTTAATAAAAATTTGACACAATAGGATATTTATACTTCATACGCGTATAAAATAAGAAAAAAGCTTTAGCTGCTAATGTATGCACAACTATTTTTTTACACGGTAGATACGTTCCACCAAAAACCGTGCATAAATTCACAAAAGTGATAGAATTCATAGAAAAATTAGAAATAGGTTCCCTATATCTAAAAAACTGTGTTATTTAAAAAAAATAACTTTGGTGTTTAGACAGTCGTGTAAAACAAGTAAAATTTAAAACTGATACGTATGTATTTTAATTAATAAAAAAAAATGCTGACGACACGTCGAATGTGTTAGAAACTAATGATGTTTTTTGTTTCTTATTACTGTCCTGTATTGTTGCATTTTTTATTATTCTGAAATCTGCTATTCACTCCTCTGTTCTTTCTATTCCAGATATTGATGAAGATTTCATCAATATCTTGAAATGCTTGGGGTCTATTTTCCATTATAAATATACCCTCTTGGGAAGACGCGGTCAGTTTCGCGCCGCCGTGACGGATCGGTTAACAAGTTGCTTATACATTTCTCGACATCCAGCCATACAAATCTGCAGGTTCTATTGGAATTTTAAAGTTCGTTCTAAATCGGGATCATAAGTAAGATTCATACTCTTAGCAAACTGCAAGCTTTTGTGAATTAGAGGGGCAGTTAATTGTTAAATTTCATAATTTTGATTACTTTTATAACCATTTGTCATTGCTATTGTGAGATAAAATTATGTCCTTTTGCGCCAATGAGCACCGAGACCTTTTCTCCTCTGTGGGCCAGACGTATTGGCCCAAAAGATTATTTAGCAAAATAATTGAACCACGTTTTTTTATATTTATTTATAATAAAAAAATGTATTATATTAAATAGAATATCATCTCAAACCCTATAGATGTGACTTTTTTTTTTATATATTCGTAATATTAAATTAATGAGAGTAGAGAGTAGATTCGACCAAAAATGGTCAGAGTAGAAAATAAAATATTTACATTTTTTGTTTCTGGCAATCGTGTTAGAACAAATAATTTATGTAAAAATATAGTATTTGTTCGTTTTAGTGGACCGTGTTATTTTATAGCCGTGTAAAAAAATAGTTTATATAAAATTATTATCTTGTTATTTATATAATTATTTTTATATAATCGCTTTAAAGCAAAAAATCAGTGTAAAAAAACAATAATGGATTTAATTGTAAAAAAAGAATCAATTCATAGCATAATAAAGGGTTACGTCCTGCCTGGAAGTAGTGGCCTAAATTAAAATGCCACGCGATCGCGAGCATATTATGATCATTTCTATGTCCATTTTCAGTGAGTCATATTTCCTTGCACAAACACACAATGTTTGCCGACAGGTGTTAATGGTCGTGTTAGCATAATGTACACTGCTAATTACTGGAATGACACGGAGGAGAAACGTCACAAGTGACGGAATTAAATATTAGAAAATCGCATTGTCGATTTTCAATCAGGATTTGCGGATAATTGGCGTGTTTGTGCAGAGAATCGATTCCGAAAAAGAAATCGATAAGTCTCTTGTATTGGGGGCTCTACGTAATTTGTCTGTATTATGACGAAAATAAAAACGGATGACAAAAATGGGGATAAAAAATGGTCAATCTTAACGGTGGTCAGCCAGCCGAAGAATGCTAAATATGGGCGACAATAAAAATGAAAAATTAGTATTCAGAGGCATGGCCAATAGTCGAAGCGAAATCCGTTAGTTGACAAATCTGGCTTGGCCACTCTTACAAATGGTTAATAATTTTTTTTCGTATTTTTTTATGTACCAATATTGAAATCGACAGTGTTTCTATCGCACTGTATCAATCTTGTATTTAATAATAACAACACAATGAGATGCGGAAAATGATTTGTGCCACTTTTCACAAATTCTCACGTGATTGCTATATGTCTCAAAAAAAAGTTTGAGAACTATACTGCCATTAAACGCAGTTATATCCAATACAAACGAAATTTAACTGTTCTATTATAAACACATTTAATAATAATAAAAAATCCTATACACTTCTTTCGCAACGAACCCATTGAATCGAATTCAATATTGATATAAAATTATATGGCCATTGTCAAAATGGGCCATACATAGTACACAGCTTGACAAATCGTGGCTTTCACCGTGATTCTGTACATTCTATGCTATGAATATGCACATACACATTAAACTGTTTCATAGTGACTTTCGAAAACTATTATTGTCATATGATAATAATGATAATCGATTCTGATGGTTGTATAGAATTTATTTGAACAAAAAATCAATGATTTGCACCGTAATAAATATTATATTAAAAATACTATAGACCCTGCCATAACGCTATCTGCTATAGAGCTACAAAATGCTGAATTTTCGAGGTCAAATTACATATTTGATAAATATATAGAGAGGCGGCTTGTCCATATATACTGCGAAGCTGCAGCACCCCCAAGCAAATTAAAAAAAAATACTTTTATATCATCATTATCATTTGCCAGCCACAAGGATCTCACTATATGAGGGCATGGGCCTTACCAAACTCTCGAATGGCAGTCGAGGCAAAAGGTGTCTCACACGTGACGTGAGGGGTCCTCTTTCGTGTCCATACCGCGGGGACCCAAGCCGTCTTGGTATGCGATTTTTTTTAAATACTTTTCCTCTCATGGCCATTGCTGGCATTGGACGTATATCCTCTACCCTGTTGGTATCGGATTTTATTCTCTCGACTGTCTCGGTACTCGTTTATTCTCTTCTCTAAGATGTTATCTGCTTTTAACGACCCTCAAATAGCAAGTCACGAGTAATTATTAACCCTGTCGCGCTATTGGTAAGACCTTCTTAGAGAGGGGTCCCCTAGAAAGAAAGAAGAGGAGCGAAAGTATCGAGGCTAGACCAATTTTCGGTCAGCGGATTAGGGTTTTCCTTCCCAGGACATACTAGCTCTGTGGTGAGAGATCCGTTAGAGACTAAATTTGTTATGCACGGATATCTATACACATGTATATATCTTTCAGGGGTGCATTATTTTTTTAAGAGTTGACTATAATATAAAAATCATTTAGCCTTTTCTAGACCACTTCGCATAAAATATATTAACACTTTATGAGCCGAAAGGTTTTTCATCAAACCTAACCTGGGGGCCGCATGGTTTCATGTAATGATAATCCAAGCTAACATGCACGTGTATCCATCTGTGGTCAAATAATAGAATAACATTGTGAATCGTTATCAGAAAAAAATGCCAAGTGGGGGTATGGCTCTCACACCAAAAAGCGTGAACGGATCGTAACGCTTGGCTACAAAATCACGCCAAAAAGCGTGAACAGCTCATAAAGTGTTAATTTATATACACGTGTGTCTATTGTTTATGTATTAAGTATACGAAAATTTAAACATAACTTATATTTATTAATCAATGTTACTCCGTGCGATGTGGAACAAGATCACTGCCTGGTTATCAGCGTCGGGTATTGGATGGATGCGGGCCGGTAGCGGAGTACGGGGGGGGAGGAGTTCGACATTCGACGTCGACATTCGACGTCGCTGCTAAGCGCCGTGTCGCGCTGCGACTAACAGTAACGCAGTCATACTGTCCCAGAGCTTTTTTGAGCCACGTGGAGCTCGTCACTTATTTTATTATTGTTAATATAATTTATTATTTTTACTTCACCTTATTGTATTTTAAATAAAATATGAGCGAAAATAAAATAAAAATGTTAGATGTATTGATTTCGTACAATTTACAAATTTAAAAAACCTAATCTCAAATTTTATATTGGGTGCCTAGTCTTCTATAGGGTGGGTTTCTATAGCGGCGATATGGAAGGATTGACTGTAACATAAATAAATGATTGATATGTATATAGGATTTTTTAGAATTACGAAAAACTGCATTTGAGCCGATATATCGGCACTTTATCATCAATTTACGGTTACAATAAACCCCCCCTATAACATCAAGATAGGTTTCACGTTATAGGGGGTTAAGGGTTTACAAATTAATTTTTGATTTGAAGGAAATCAGTAAATCAAATATTTTCATTTTTCATTTTTCATTTTTTTACATTTTTACGTTTTAAAAAAATTATGCTAATAGGAAAAACTGCCGCAAACGTTATAGGGAGGAACGTTATAGGAGTGAAAACAATTTAAAAAGTAGATATATCGTTTTGGTATATATTTGGCTATTTTAATACATCCATCAATAGATATGTTCCATGAAAAACCACATGGAGCTCATACAAAATCATAGGATATGTTATCGGAAATAAAAAAAACCGCAAACTTTTCTTCCTTATTGTTAGTCCCAAGTCTTTTCGTTATCATTAAAAAAATGACAAATTTCTTCCAAGAAGAATATCACGTGTCATCTCAAATGTAATCATCAAATAAATATTTTCTTTGTTCAGCAAACATTTATCATTCACGGAATTAAATTAATCCCACGCTAAAAAACGCTATTGCTGTAAATAATGTAAAATATACACATTTTCTTATCATTAATTATCTTATTTTTGAAAATGCGTCAGGAAACTAAGCAAAAACTCACAAGACCATAACATAAGTCTTACAACTATAATTAATTTAATTAATCATTATTATTATATTAATTTTATTGTTGTCTTCAAATAATAATATTGTTAACTAACCAATCCCAAGTTTTTGATTTTTCTCGAATAATTCTTTTTATATAAATCCTACATGTCACAACTTTTTGTATTTGTCTAAAAAATGACAAAGAATAAATATTATAAATAATCATAGTCCTTTATTGTTTGCAATTGCGAAAAAAACACGAGCGCGATGCTTTTTCTCCCTCGCATCCGGTACGATGTGCCGAGTTCAACTGAAATGTGCGATTGACATGTGTTGCGAGAGCTCAGTTTGTGGCCAAACATCGCCGAGAACGTTGGTATTTACGCTTCATATTGATTAACCTTTGACCGCATTAAGTAGCGGTTATAAAAATAATTATATCTCTCATTATATTATATGTGGGTAAAATGAAAAGCATTAGCAAAATAAAAGATTCACCAAACATCAGCACTAAAATTTGCACGCTTTCTAATTCTCTAGACAAAAAATAACCCATTTTTACAGCTATATTGATAAAAGAATCGGACACCCTAAAGAATTAATTTTTACGTCTGGAAAAAAACCTGTATCCCCATCGACATATATTGTATGGTGTGGATTAAGCTGATTTATTACGGTCCGCCTATTATAACACAACGCTTATCCCAAGAGTCGAATCTTGTAACGTAGATGTTTATATGACTCATTATGACATTCATTATTTATGTAAGCTAATATTCATATTTCGAATAATATTATCATAAATCAGTGTAATCCGATTGTAAAATGTAGCATAATCACTGGTCCCGTACGGGACCGTATGGCATAGAACAACGCAAATCCGCGGTCCCGTACGGGCGTTAAAAAATCTAAAATATCGATTATGAGGAATATCATAAATAACCTTTTTATTCTTAGAATAATCAATTTTTACATAAAATGTCAAAATATCTTGATTTAAAATGCTTGGGGTATCTGAGAGACACCCTTGAGTCGACTCAGTTGTTTTCGAGCCGTTGTGACGGATGTCAATGTGATCAAAATCGTCACAACTCAAAAAGATTCACTTCTTCGTGGGTCCATAGATATCACAACTTAAGAAGACCAACAAAGATAATATTCAAGCTGCTGTTTCTTTTTATATTTCTGTAAAACTGTAACTAGAAAATCTTTTTTGTTCCTCCTGAAAAATCAGTCGCAAATATGTGTGCGCCGAATCGTCGGGGTCGATTTGGTCCGCGCGGAATTGTCGGCATTACGAAAAAAATGTATTTCTACGCGAAATTAATTAAAAAAAATATTAAATTAATATATCGAACGTATTTATTATTCCTTGCGATGCATAAATATTATTAACCCTTTCCACTCCGTTCACTTTTAATCGAATCTATGAGTTACTCTCATTATATTTTTTTTTACAATATTATTAAAAGAGATATTCATTAGGATAATGAATAAGAAGCATATATAGGGCCAATACGTCTGGCCCACGGAGTGGAAAAGGTTAAATCACTTCGTAAGACACGATCTTACAATAGGTTTTAAATACATATTATCATATGTTAGGATTTCAATTACCACCGGCTAATTGATATCGCACATATTACATGACATAATTTAATACGTTAACCGTTCACACACTGACATTGAATTTAACCCTTTCGCTGCCGAAACTTCGTCGTTGTTGTTTTTTAGGCAGCTTAAATGTTAAACGTATTTAAATTTATTTATTTAAAAACTCCTACACAAACAAGGATAACATTATCGCATATCCTAATATGAAAATGACAATATTGTCATGACGATAACGGATTTATGATAAGTCATATATGGATGGAGTGTATGAGATATATATATATATTTATAAAAAAAAATATAATTAATTATTGTTGTGATTTTAAAACCGATTAATTCGTACTTCACGGTTTGTAGAGATCGTGTTACTTTGACGAGTACATAATAAGTTTATGTATTATGCATATTTTTTATCTGTAGCTATTAATAAAATTTCGTATAATTTAATTAAAACTGCGAACGAATGAATTTTATTATTTTTGATTGAAAAAAAATATATGCAATTGTCTGTGGGAATCGGGCGCAAACCGCATTTATTGTATGCAATTGTTATTGCGAAATGCACTCGTGCATGCAATTTTCTTGGAGAAAATTCAAGATTTTATTCTGCAAAAATTTGCAGAATAAATTTTTTCAACGGTCCAGCGATTGTTGTGAACCGAAACGTAAATAGACGCGTTATGGCCAAATTTATTACCCGAATATAATTTATCGGGCATAATTGCGAACATGCCATCGTTAATTAAATCGCAATGTTTATTACGAACACAGTATTATATTTCATTTTTGAATAAATTGAACTCAACCTCCGAGTTTTATCTCTCATCTCGATATCAACTCTCTCAGTATTGTTTTATACATATTTTTTTGACGTCCAAATTGAAAGCAATCAAATTGTTCGCATAACCAGACCGAAAAATAATATTTAGACATTAGTGAAATCATTTTTTTTTAGACTGAAACTGATCACACGATATCGCGTTTCAGTTCGGCGAAGATTGATCATATACGATATTACATATACTGAAAGTGAAATGATGATGATGATGATTCGGACGAGTGGACCGACTGATGATGGTTAATTTCTTCGCAGTGAAATGTTGACTGATTTATGTTGCCGACAATTTAATGTTCCGAGAATCGCACATACATTTCTTTCAATAAAAATTAATAAATCGCCCCATCCTCAATTGTAACTGTTTCCGAGCAGATCCAGGTTACATCTTTAATTTCCGCATAATAAAATCGGATGATATTTCATTCGACGAGCAAAATCATTGTTTATGTATTGCAGATATCGTGATGCAACAACAAATTGTGTATGAAAATTTATGATTTGTTCTCTGAACGCCATTTAAAACTGAAAGTGCACGAGAATGAACGAGCGAAATGCACCGTAACACGTTACACTTCAATTTAATAAACCTATTTATTTTTAAATGAAAAAAATAAATAACGATATAACAATTTAATATATTATTAGAAAGTGTGTCAATTTGCTATAATTTAATATAAAAAAATTGCATAATTCAAGGAAGAATTCAAAATTGACGTATTATAATCATAATATGCGTAATTTTTATATTTCGCGGACTCTATGAATCACATTTTTTTTATTGTTGTTGTATTGGTACACTTATTTCTGACGTATCTTACCATTGGTAGCCATAGACGATGCTTATTTTATTGTTGGCTATCGAAAAGGTTTCGCATGTTTTGGTGTACTCCACGATTTTTCACTAAATTTTGGCCATAAACACCTTTTATACGTCAAAAATACTACGGATATTAGAACAGATATATAATTTATTTGGCAGAGACTACTTGAAAGGGGGAATAATCTATATTGATCAATAAATATAGATTTTTTACGAGAAAAACGCAATTCCACGAATTCCTTTTATTTTTATCAAATTGCGTATATGATAATCGTTTTTCGTTACAGTTTAATTTGAAACCGGTAGATTAATTTTATTTATCGACGTGTAAAATAATAAATAATAAAACAACAATATTCGCTGCTGTTGTCACGCGCGATGCATTTTCTCGCTCGCATTCGGTACGATGTGACGAGTGCGAGTGAAGCGTACGAGTGACACGTGCTGCGAGAGCTTAGTCAGTCTGCGGCGAGACATCGTCAAGAGTGTTGTCATTTACGCGTCATATTAATTAGTTAAAAAAAACAATCGACCAAATTATGAAGCAAATAACTAAGCTTATTCATAGAATAATTTATTTTTTTAAAAATCGATAAAGAACTCATCAATATCTTGGCTTGAAATGCTTGGGGTACCTGAGAGACCCCCTTGGGATTAGAATGGCATAATAAATTACATAATATATGTAACTACCAATATATATTTTTACAGATTAAAAAAAATATATTTTCAAAGAAAAATCATCGCGGAGTGAAAGAACATGCGTTTCGGTGATACGCCGGCTTTCTAGTGGTTAAAAAAATACGGTCGATCCTCTTATAGCGGCGAGATATAAGGACCGCGCTATATAAACGCACCCTATAGAAGACTAGACATCCATACAACATTTGGGGTTAGGTTTTTTAATTGTATTTTCTAAAATGAACGAAATTAATACAGATTTTACAGTTTAAATTGGACGTTTTACAAATCAAATTGGACGTTTTGAAAATCAAATTGGACGTTTTACAAATCAAATTGGACGGTTTACAAATCAAATTGGATGTTTTACAAATCAAATTGGACGTTTTGCAAATCAAATTGGACGTGAAATTACTCAGAAGTCACAAAAAAGAATATTTATGCAAAACAATTGTTATCTAAATATTCCTTTATTTATTTAAAATGTAAATAATATGTATATGTATTTATGAATGTAATAATTTTAGATCAAATACAATGAGGTATCTAATTTGATTTGTAAAACGTCCAATTTGATTTGTAAAACGTCCAATTTGATTTGCAAAACGTCCAATTTGATTTGCAAAACGTCCAATTTGATTTGCAAAACGTCCAATTTGATTTGTAAAACATCCAATTTGAAGTGTAACACCTGTAACAGTTTTTCATTCATATATTTTAAGTGATATATATTTTTTTGTCAACCAAAGGCCAGCGTTTTGTAGAAAACTGCGCTCTAGAAGGGGCCATTATAGGAGGGACTGTCGTACGCGCTGCTCTATAGCAGGTACGCTATTTGCGTACGTTTCAACAGTCCCGTTTCATTAAAGAACATGAAATACCCGCTTTTACTTTTTTATTTCCCGCAATTTACGTCTGAAGTATTTAAATTCTTAATAAATCGTGGAAATATTCGTCGTATTCGTGGAAACTTACGATGTTTACGCAACCAATAATTAGAGCCAAGACGTAGAAGAAGAAACCTTCCAATATACACGCGAATTTCGTCATTTTCTTAATAAAAAAAATATTTTTTTGTATATTTAAATCCCCATCTACGTTTTCTCTCTAATTACGTGTTGTTATCGGTCCCTTCAAAAAGGTAAAACGGGTTTCCATTGTAATTCTTTGTATATTTGAGTCGCTGCTTTCACTATCGATGGTGAATTTCATTTATTTGCGATTTTTCTAACGAGCTCTATGAATCTTTTTACCGTTTTTAAGCCTATTATTATTGTCCTAGTTTGGTTTTGTTGGTTAGATGATCCCAATCAATTTTCAGTTCAAATTAGGACCGTCTTCTAAAAGAGAGTATACCAGCTGTTGTGACATTTTTAGACTTTCTTTAATTGGTTCACCTCTAAGTTGTAGTTTCTCTATTTCTTCGCTGCTGCCATCGTCCCACGCGCTGAAACGGATTCAAATAATTATTTGTCCTCTATCATCTGATCAAATAGGATCTCAATATCCTCTTGCCGCAATTTCAAATACTGCACTATTCACATAATCTATCACAAATCAATGATTTTTTCATAATAGATGGCGTTAGTTGTATGCTATATTTATTTTATTAGTATGTAAACAGTCTTAAATACGTTAAAAAATGAAGAATTCATTGAAACACTTTGTTATTTTGCCGAATAATGAAATTAGCACACACTCAGACCGAATCGCCTTGAACAAAAAAAATCAATAATTTTCTTCGCCTTACATAATGGCATAATATCAATCGAGTGACCGCTACCAGACGCCGTATCGAAAGGTCAATGTCAAAAATGTTAAACGTATCCGAAGCCCATCTCAGTATCGGACGTAAACACGAAGATAATTAATCAGGGAGACGTCGAAAATAACCGCTTTCCAATTTTCTCAAATCAAGCAACCTTCGACGACCTACGAGTTTCGACTTTGTTATTGGAAATCCCCTTTAATTAATAATATTATTGATCATATGGTCGTGTTATGCATATGTGAATGCATAAGGTGTCGACGCCAAGGCCGATGCCTTGTTTTGTGAAAAAATATTATACTGGAAATAGAACAAGGAGATTGAATACGTGATTTTATTGTCGAGTGTCTTTCATATTGTCGTTTGTCAGTGCGATAAATCAGCTGAAATCAGCACTTTGAACTTGATTGATCGATTCTTCTTCATCTGCATACAATCTACGTCTTTTGGACCTTCTATTTCTTCCAACCACCGCTTACTAGAAGCCGATACTTTGGTCCACGTATTATATTTTCAAAGTACTTTATTTTACAATGCTTTATGATGTCCAGAAGCTCCCGCTGCTTATAAAGAAGTTGAACTACAGCTGTATTCTTAAAACGTTCCATGGAATCATCAACACTTTTCGGTAGCACCACATTCTAAACGGTTCTATATGATTAAATGTTTTTAAATCATTAAAACTCCTTGTTTGTTTATCTTAAATGACCAGTAATACGAGATTGTTTAATCTTATTTATCTTACATATGTTTGCCTCATAATTTGCCTGACGAAGAACTAGAGAATTCGCATCGACCATTTGTGGATAGTGCTTTATTTTTCATGTCCAGCCTCACGAAGATGTCTTCAGCGGCACATCTCGCCACCTTTCGTTGCCACCAGCTATTTTACTGGAGGAATCCAATTCTGTTAAACTCAGAAGAAATCAAGTCCTGCCAACCTCGGGGAAATCCAGCTCTGCCAACCTTATGAGGAATCTAATCCTGCCAACCTTGGGATAAATCCAGTCCTGTAAACCTCGGGGAGAACCAGTTCTGTCAACCTTAGGAGAAATCCAGTTGAACCAATAGTAGGAATCTAATCCTAGCAACCTTAAAAGTAATCCAATTAAGCCAACCTTAGGATAAATCCAATCCTACCAACCTTAAGAAATATAAAAATTGGCAAAATTTGCCAACAGCTGATAATTAAATGGCGGGCAGCGGCTTACAAATATTTTATATATAATATTATAAGAAAAATAAGGGCTGTATAGCAAGGGATGCATTGCATCGTTTTGTCTTAACACATTCCGGGCCGGGCAATTTTGCGAAAAAATAGCAAAAGTTAAGTACTTCAGTTAAATCGATGTAACTCTGATACCATTTAAGTTACGTCAATATTTTTTGTTGTTGTGTTCAGGAAGGTTATCTCTATGTAAAAAAAATAATAGTTCAAAACTTCTCTGTGGTCTGCGTATCAATGAAATAAAAATGATTTTAGTTTAACATCAGCGTCAACGAGGACTCGAAAACGCGTCCCCCGTACTTCTACGTTGGCCCGCGAGGACGCGTATTCGAGTCCTCCGGACCGCAACGTGTTAAGGTAGCTACGCGCCAGAATCCATGGATCATGGAAGATCTGCGGAAGTGCATATGGTTCGAAATACGACCCTTAGGGTAGCCACCCGAAAAAAATGTCAAAGCTAGCGTTATTCTGCTAAGTTATTAATTATTTTTGTTTTGAAAAATAAATTTATACAATAGTTTTGAAAGCTGAATTTTGAGGGCCCTGAACTAATGAGGCCCCAGAGACACGCCTCATGCCCTTATGGGAAAATCTGCCACTGTCTGTAAGGCCCAGGCAATAAATTGAAAAATCATTTTTTTTAATGACTCAAATTTTAAATAAAGCTCTCAAAATACAACTGGAGCTGAAGAACTTTTAGTTATTGATTTCATTGACGAAACAACATGGTGAGAAAGAGTTTGATTTCTTTGTGAAAAATTAATGACTTCATCATGCTAACCATTTATTCATATTCTTCGTTTCTTTCTTTCGCATTTTTAGTTGAGTTGTATCAATTTATTTCAAAATTTGAGCAGTTTTTAGGTATTCTTTTTTCGGTGAAACTTGACTGTGCTAGTTTTCGCTTGTCTCACTTGACTGTGCGTATTTCACAATAGAGTATTAGAGTCAGATGCTGCGTTCAGGGGGGTTAATTTACAGTGACCGTTTCCGCAATGTCGAAACAAAAGCAATCATCATAAATATGCAAATATCCAAGTCACGTTCGGTCACACGTTGACATGCCTTTCAATAGTTATTCACAGTTTACACAATGATGAATCGTTGCAGCGCGTCTCCGACCAATGTCGGGTTTTCGCGCCGACGCGTCTGACATACGGTCCGTCGATCCGTCTGTCGATAATTAATCGTCGACAAAAGTTTCGCTCTCGATGTGGCACGTGCAGGTCTCAGTCACTGGTGCATTCTTGCACAATGACCGAAAAGCGAAGGTTGCCTGCTCCAATGTTCCGAAACCGGTTATCCAAAAGCGGTCCCACAATACCATCGAATCGGTGCATGTCGCTCGACAAAAACAATGACACAATGCATCAGTAAAAAGGAAATTATTGATAAAAATTGTCTTAAATTGATCATAATTCAAAACCGCAACTGGCAATAATCCCCCTTTCAATTACAAATAAATTATATTCCGACAATATAATCGTGACAAAATTTCCAGTGGCATGATACAGTCGATGTATTCGAAAAACGCGCGCGTTAATAAATTACGTCGATATTCATGACACAGATCAGATAATTTATCGGCTGATTTAACTTGCAAATGTCCGTTACCGCGCATATTTAGAATTTTGAATATTGACCCCGAATTGTCTTTGCATCATCTGGCTAGAAAGTGACTTTGCAAGGTTCCTTTACCTTATGGTGAATGCCTTTCTACTAGAATACGCCTCATACTCTTAAAAATATATATTAAATGCGTTTAAATTGTGCGATGAGCTACCCCAACAAATTTTTCGTTTGACCTAGGTTGTACGGCTTGGATAACCGAAGCGAACCGAGGGCGATCGATGACCTATATAGGTCACTGGAGCAAGTCTCAATTTGTACTTATCTATGTCGATGATACACATATTAAAATCATATGATACGGAAGCGTACACGCAAAAGGGGTGATTATATATTTTAATTGTTTAATAGACAATAAATTAGGCGTTACGGCCAAACACGTCACGCCATTTTAAAAACGAGCGCCTCAATAACGATTTAATTGCGCGTCATTATCATAAGTTTAAGTGCGATTAATTTGCGAAACATTAACCGAATCCAAACACAAGCATACCATATTTATTATATTAATAATATTATATATTTATTTCAATATAGAAATCACTTTCACGCTGTTATATACACATTATAATTAATTCATACTAATTTTTTTTTACATATAAATATTAATAATAAATCAATCGAGATTTGATTCGTAAAAAATGTTATAAAAAAATGATGTTCACATACATACACACATTTTCAATTTCTCCGTAGCATATGGCTGATATAATTTCAATAAAGTCAATAAGCTGCTAACGTAGATACAGTTAATAGAATAAATATGGTCTTCGATAACAATATTGCACTCAATTTTTTTTATTTAGCGTTAAGAATTGGGTCAATTAGTATGTATTATATGTGATTTATTTTGCAGATTCGACGAAGGTAAAGACGGATTTTTGGATCTGACCGAATTGAAGAGGATGATGGAAAAGATTGAAGCGCCACAAACACATCTCGGATTGAAGGCGATGATTGCTGAAGTGGACGAGGACCATGATCAAAAGATTTCATTCAGAGAATTTTTATTGATTTACAGGCATGTATATATTAATATATATATATAAAGCATATATTTAGAGTGTTATGTTTATTTATGTTTTATTTATAGAAAAGCCAGAGCCGGAGAGCTTGAAACTGATTCCGGATTAAACGCAATCGCAAGACATACGGAGATAAACGTCGATGAAGTCGGCGTCGGGGGTGCAAAGACGTTCTTCGAAGCTAAAATTGAAGAGTTGACAAAGACAAACAAATTCCACGATGAGATTCGCGAAGAACAAGAACAAAGGAAACGGGAAATCGAAGAAAAAGCCAACAGACGAGCACTATTCAGAGAAAAAGCTGCTATATTTCAAAGTTAAACGCGTATTCGATTCGCAATTAAATACATTATCGTTAAGATGCACATTTTGAAAATAACAATTAGCTTGAAAAGCATAGAAAGACTGTAATACATTATCTGTATATTTAAAAACGTTTTTTTCTACCGTCGTAAATTTCAGCGTCTAAATTTACAATATAAATGTTTACCCATGCACTCGTGAATTTATATAATGTATTTTACAAATATTAATTTTATTATAAATAATGTATTCTAATGACGTAACTATTAATTATAATTGTTTTAAAAATATATGAACGTATTTATTTTGCTTACATGCAAATTCTATGTAATATTAAGTCAGATACGATGATTCAGGGTTCGTTTTAAAATTGTGCAAAGACCTACGCGAACATCCAACACAGAGTTTTATTTAAAAATTTTATTAATTTTACAAAAATAATGTATTAAATGTGAATTCATTACCATAATTATATTTTTATACATGTATCTTGTTTTAAATATGTTTTTAAGTGTTTTTTTACCAGATTTTAATATTAATGATTGTGTACATAGTTGATGTCAAAATGCCATTGTAATATTTGTATGTGTAAATAATATAAATAAATAAATGTATGAAAATATTTAATTCGTTTATCTTTACTGTTGGCTTATCACCTACGTCTGACTACGTAGGTGATAAATAACATTGAATCATATCACACTACTCTTAATGTTGTCTCCGAAATACACCTTGTTCTGTTACTTGACTTAAGATTATGTCCTTTGACCCAATGAACACTGGGACGTGACAATACAAGAAATTAAAAAACGATAAATATATATTTGTTTCAGGGAATCTTGTTAAAACAAATAATTAATGCAAAAATATAAT